>JAUOZQ010001119.1:0-17985 GCA_030710315.1 Anomotaenia brevis
AGAAGAAGTAATTCGGGAAAATTTGTCTGTGTCTCTTCACTCGCTGATGGTGAGATGGTGCTGATGGACTGGAGTTATCGATGGAATAGGAATTCGGTTCAGATTTGGATCCTCATATGTTATCCAGGTTCCAGCTACTTTACCCCTTTTCGTTGTGGGTGCAGTTTGTGGCTCAGGTGGTCGTTTTGTTGGACTTCCTCGTGGAGGTCGCTTTCTTGGCGGTGGTTTTGGCCAATTTGAATAAAGCAAGTACGAATTCGTCTTTTAATATATGAACTGTTTATCAACTGAAAAGCTCTTAGTTTCTGTGAAAAATTTTACAACCTTTTTAAAGAATCACATTAGTTGATTGAGACGCTAATTGCATCAACAGCAAAATAAAAAGTAGTTTGTTTATTTTTCCAAATCTTATAGATAAATCTCTGACTTGGTTAAAAAACATGTAAAAAATAGTATGAGCATTTAAATTCGTAAACATAATTATACCAATTTAATAGGATAATTGACATACAGAACAACTTAAATGTTATTGAAATAAAATGCAGTATTTTAAAAAGTAATTAATCGTTTTAAGTACCTAACTTTTCAAAGCACCTGTTTGTTATTCCAACTATTGCTTAGGTTATCTAGACGATTAAGGTTCGGCGACTATCATAATGGCAATTAGTGGCAATTCTAAGAATGCCAAACCTGATTTGCAGCGATATAGTTGATATTTAGTCCTAATAAATGTAAATAAAATTGAATTTTGCAAAGTAATACATTTATAGCGTCGTAGCGACTAGGCTTGAAAGCATACTATTTACAAAAGGAATTCAACTTGTACGTCGCTTGTAGAATTTCTCTAATCCGATAGTCTCTATATAATTTTGAAAAAAAATCTGAAATGAAAACATATTTCAAAGTTTTAATTCAAAGTAGATAAAGTAAATAGCAAAAATCCAAGAAATTGAAATATTTTGAAGAGAAAAAGCACCGTTTATAGAATCGTAATATTAAAAAGCGATGTATTTTTTTAGATCAGCTACATATAGAATACTGCTTACACAATACAATTTTAACATAACGTGAAAATTATTAATGTTGTATAGCAAGGCATATTGAGGTTACCTTACATGACTGATGATATTAAAAATGATTTTATAAGGCCATTTTTAAACATGAATTATATCACTCTAGAACTGTTTAATAAAATAAGTTTAAACATCTCTCACGGAAATATGGTTCTGCGTATGTCCAACACCTTTTGCAGTGCATGATTTAACGCATAGTTACATTTAGCAAAAATGCATTTAAAAGCCATACAAAAATGCCTTTCTCGGAAAAACCAATTAAAGTGCAAAATTTTTATTTGGAAAATGTGCCTAATACTTTTCTTACTAAAGAAAGCTGTTTAATGAACTAATACTGGGCATACTCGGATAGCTTTTTATATAAATTATGTCTAACATACCCTTTTAATTTTATCAAACACCAAAATAAAGTTATATTTATGTATAGAACGAGAGAACTCTTTTTTTATTTTTTTATGAGATTTTTATTAAAACTGTCTATTTAAGTGTTTGATATTTTGCATAGATTGGGGCAATTTGATCTATCTGCGCTTTATGCAAAATCAGTCGGCTAGAGATTATTAGAGACATTCAAGTAGATTGGCGATTTCAGAGTTCCGTTGTTAGAACCAAAACATAATTTTGAAAAGAATGGAACAAACTTTAAAAGCATGTAAAAGTTTTCAACCTAACTAACTAACTAAATAACTTACTTTCCAAACAATTAGCCAGTCCTTGTGAGCCATTAAATGAGATCCATCCTTTTTCGTGCATGATTTCAAATAGTATAATTTCAGCAAAATTGTAAATGCAAAGCTAGTTCTTAAAAAATTACTTGTTTAGGGCCTAAAACTACTTAAAAAAATTAAAAGTGTAAAAATATGAGCTTTGAGATTTAAAATGGAATTAATTATTTATAAATCCCTTCCAGTACACTAAGAAACATTTATACATGTCGTGAATGAATTAAAATCACGATAGTTCAAAGCGTGTCATATTTTTTGGCAGTGTATCACAATGGGCGACTTTATCTAAACCAGAAGGACTGGTCGTCATCTCATTTGTCAGACAAATATTCACATAAAATCTACATAAATTCATATGTAATTGTTGTGCCACTAAATTAAGGCAAATCATTTTAAACACTATTATCATGGCAGTAGAAAAAAACCATTAGCATGCTTTATTTATGAATTGTGAGTAAAAAGCTTTAGAACGTTTTGAAATGCAGCTTTTATGAGTTGATATCCTAAATTGGTAACATATTTTGATGAACTTGTAGAAAAAAGCAAGAACGTGTACTGTTCATTTGCAGTTTGGCATTTCAATGTCACAGATTTTGACAAGAACCCAAAATTTTGGATTTATTCTAAACCAAATCTAACAAACTAATTTTCAATACGAATGATTTTCTCTTTGCCTTGATATGGTTCAAAACATTGTTGTGCTTAGAAGTAATCTTGATTCCCGCATCTGGATCGAAAATATTAAATTATCTTAAAAACGAAAGCACTATTTACTCTTACATTAATCCCCAAGTCTGTTTATCTCAAACAAACAATTAAACATAATTTATTACGAATAACCTCCAATAGAGTAAATGAATTAACAAGATGGCCTTATATTGAAAATTGGCATTTTTTAATGTTGAAAGACTTTTTATTCACAAAAGGCCTTTTACACCATAATCATGTTATTGAATCTAATAAATTTTGCTTGGATTTTACTAAATCAGTGATCATTGTAATGGGTTAGATGATCTTATTTTTATTAACCAGACGATATACAGTGACTTATCTGTCTAGGACAAGTGAAATTTTATGAGAAAATTCCAAGTTCTATGTGGAATGAACTGTTGTTTTAATTTAAATAAATGCTTTTAAGGTAGTAAAATCAAATTTTGGTTCATTTTTTAGGTCGCCTTAACGAGAGGAATGTTTGAACGTCATATCATATTCTGATTTTGTGTTTTTTTTCCCGCCTGAAAACGTTTGATGCTCAAATAATTTATCTCTCGATTCTACTTAAAAAAATGGCTTGATGTCTTTTCTACAATTGAAACTTCCATATATATATATATATATATATATATATATGAATTAAAATAACAGGAATCGATTCAACACAATCATTAACTTTTAAATAGGGTTCATGAAATGCATTAAGGCAGAATGATGACTGTCAGAAAGAAGGTGTTTTAGCTGATACTATTATAAATGGTGATGTGGGAAAGGCGAATGATTTATGGAAAACATTACCTCCCGTTTTAAAAGGACACTTTACAACACAGAAGGCTTCAAATATGCAGATTCGAAGCATAAATTCTCGTGTTTGCTATTCTTTGATTGGGCCAAAGAAAATATGCATTATTCTGCATTATGGTAATAATAACCTTCATCCGCATTTAAAATTTCAAGTACCTCAGTTTATGACAGTTTTCAATTTGATTTCTTTTCTCATTTCACCGGGACAGATGTCTCTGCTACAAAACTAAGACGGTCATCAAATGAATTTTCAAAATTTATCAGGTGCATGCAATAAAAATATTGCGCTTAAATATGTAAAAAATGCTAGATTTTTTGACAATCGTTCACATATATATGTTTTTATTTGCATTTATATAAAATAATTGGCCTGTAAATTTATTCCATCAATGCATGTCTTACTTCCGCAAAATAATTGCCAATTCTAAAAAGGTCATATAATACGAAATTTTGTTAGTAACCGTCAAATCGTGTTGGATTTTCTGCTCTATTCATTTAAGCACAGAAAGAGTGCGCCAACTCAAAACCTCGACTATTCACAGCTTTTCATGTCATTCCTTCGCTAGAAACTTGTTCGTTTATTATAAAGAATAATTATCTTTGAAAATATGTGAAAAAGACCCTCGATTTATTGGGGATTTAAGAAAGCTGTTTTCCATGGGATGATGGGTCAATTTGTAGTCGGATTCCTGCGTTCCAGATAGATCAGAATTATTAGTACATTGTTTTGTAAACTTACTACTGCGATATCACTTTAAATAATGTGGCATATAACTTTTGATATTTACATATTTAGCAAAGACAAGAATGAGGAAGATAACACACTCTTGCCCGATCAACGAATTGCCTTTCAGAGCCATCTATGTGCTTTTTAGTGCCAATAAGTATCTTCTACTGAATGAATTGGATATAAAATCTGGGCAAAATGATTCATTTATGAAAAGCCATTCAAGCTTCGTGGATTAAGTAGAATGATGTAATTATTGTAAACAGACTTGATTGAGGAATGAATGAAACAAGGACCGAGAAACTCCATAACTAGTGATTAATGATTCTACATTTAAGTACCAAAAATTAGTGTTTTTGAAGCTCTGTGCTTACTTTAATATTGCAACTTTAATAAATAATCAACCATCTTGAGATAACCAGTCATACTTCTTTGCAATGATTTAAAAACCGACAATTTTCTTTTACACTGTTGGAAATTGTATTTGTTTATAGAATAAGTATGCCGAACGAAACGTTCAGTGCTGGAATCAAGGCAATTCTCCATTTAATCGCTGGATGCTAAAAAACGTAGCCCTTAACAAGTATTGCGGGAAAAACACGTTTTGCGTATGAGGAGACCCAATTAAGCTGTTAGACACTGAATTAGAGTAAATTAGTGCAAATTTACATGCTTGTGCATTCTCATTAAAGTATTCTCAAAAGTTTCCCGCTTCTGAACTTAATTTAAGAGTCTTTAAAATAATAATCGGAGTTTTACAAATTTAAAGAAAACAATCTGGAATATTTTCTAGGAGAATTCATCTTAGAGGCTTTGAATAAATTTGCTATCTAATATCTACTTCTTTGAAATGAACTTTGCCCCAAAAATCCCACATATTTTAAAAACAATTTTTGGCAACAATATAGTTTCTGACGAAATAGTACTTGGAGTTGTCATCAAAATATTTTTTCTCTAAATTTTAATTAGTGAAATTATAATAAAAACTTTACTATTTCAAAAATCACCCTCATTTTTCATTAAATAAAACACTGACGTGTAGAGAAACTTTTCTAGACCGACGATTTACAGTGGGAGGCACCTGCGCCAGTAGATTTTCTTGTAAAATGGCTTGGTTCAACGGCGATTGGTGCAATGGCAACCTCGGAGATAACATATTGGTTGTGCGAAAAAGTGTTCATTTGCATTTCTTAAGCGACTTTACCTGCACAATTTCATGTTCATATACATATCGCATAAAATGTCGCCTTTGAATTCCACTTTCTACATGAATAGCGTTTTGCTTGTTGAGATTTTCTTATAATTCTTCATAAGAGAACGCGTTTGACACGAACATTTTTATACATTTAACACAATCTCGGAAGTGTGTTTTTTTTCATTTTAAGAGTACACAAATGTCGATTTTTTGTAAAAATAATTACAAAAATATTTATACAATCCTTTAATTTTCTTCGAAATTTCATAAAATGTCAATACTTTTTTTCTTTTACGCTACTGCATTTGACAGACATTGCAGGTAAGACGAGATATAAAAGTTTCATTTAATTTCTTTTATCATTCATTCATTCCTCAATCATGCCTGTTCACAACGATTACAGCATTCTACTTAATCCACAAACCTCGAATGACTTTCCATAAATGAATCATTTTGCCCAAATTTTATATCCAATTCATTCAGTAGAAGCTACTTATTGGCACTAACAAGCACATAGGTGGTTCTGCAAGACAATTCGTTAATCAGGCAAGAGTGTGTTAACTTTCTCATCCTTGTCTTCCACTGAAAATATAAATATCAAAAGCTATATGCCACATTATTTAAAGTAATATCTGAATTGTTTGTACAAAACTTAGCCAAGTGTATTTGATTCAATCGGCAATTAGTAACAGTTGCTATATTATTATACTTAGTTACATGAATTGCAATTTATAACACACAAAGCACAAATATTTCTCGAGTGAACTCATTGATAATCCAAAAACGACGGGTTTTGCGGTAGATCAAAACACGACAAGGCCTTAAATTACATTTTAATGATTTTCAAGAGATCTAACGCTAAATAAAGCAATATTGTTTGAGCTCTTGCTAAAATTATAATTTTTGTAAATGATTTTCCACCAGTCATTTAACTCCAGTTGTCTTCGTCTTAGTTAAATTGCTTCTATTATGAAGGCTCTACGGAGAAAATGTTGCTACTTTCACCGAACTCAGTATTCCCGTAAAAAAAGAAAAAAACCGCCTACCTACAAAAAATATTTGTTAACCAATAGATCTCACATATTGCTTAGATAGATTTAAAATTAAATTGTTAATTTTTATTTATTTTTAGATTTATGTTAAGGTAAATAAAAAGTCTACAGGTTTCGTTAAACGTTTACTAGCTGCGATTAAGCAAATAGGTTTTTGAAGATAAAACTGTGAGAAGGTATTTGCTTAAGCCAGATTGCTATAACTATAACTGGTTTTATAAAAAAATATTATTTTGCATAAAATAAATGAAAATAAATGTATCAAATTAAATATATGTACTATAGAGTTAAATTATAATTATATTGTACAAAATGTCATTTTGAGTTTTATAACTGAGATGATTTTGCAACTTAAATGTGTGTGTTTCATACGTAATTCCATAAAAGCGATAATACCCGCAATTTTATGCTACCAATTAGGATGCTCGAAAGTCTGTAACGTGGCGTCATTTTAGCCGTCTTGCGTCTACAAGTTGTCGGAAATATCGATTAATCCAAGATGCTAAACCGAGCGTTAATTTTAAATTGATGGAAATTGTCCTTTTTAACATTGATTTTACAAAAAATAAGGTTAATATTACTCCACTTTTGTTTTAATTTCAAAAATTAATTCGTAGAAGTAAAGATGTCACGAGGTATGGACTTGTAAAGCATGATAAATATTATGTAAAATAATATACAAAACCTAAATCATAGTTAAAACTAAAATAATTGATATTTAATCATAGAATATCGAATATTAATAAAATACATTATATTTAAAATATGAATTTAATTATTCATAATTATTAACATTTAGGTAAAGTGTAATATGATTTTGCAATACCAATACTGAAATTCTTTGCATGATTTTCTCTTTGGACTGCATATGAATGTGCCAAACAACCCGTTAATATTTGCTTAGTCAATTTATAATATCCCAGTATTAGAAACAAACCGATCTTAGAAGAGTTTGCATATTCCCTCAGATATAATTTGAGGAAAATTAGTCCAGTTGATTAACATGAGACTGGCGTGTAACTGTCAATATAATTCAATTTATGCAGGGACTCTACAATATGACAGTCATGTGATCTGGGGTCAAGGTTATTTTATAAGCATGGGCAAATTTTTATCTTGCACCAACAATGCAATTATTTGAAAAAAATTTCTCCATAAGGCATCATCTTCCACTACAAAAACAGTAAAGTGCTACAATCTGAATTAGAAAAAGGGACCACATTACGCTGCTTCAGTCGAATCAATCCTTAAATCCTCTATTATAGTCTTCGGAAAATATTTGTTTGAAGAAATAATCAAAGAGGTTTTATGGCAATCGTAAATTTTCAAAGCAGAAGAAACCCATACGATCAGAAATCTTTATTAAGAATTGGTAATTAGAAAGCCTTATAATTGTGTTTCCTTTGTTAACATACGTTTTATCCTTCATAATCGGCATACAGATCAATATTTCTAAATGAAATAGACAATTTAAAGAAAACAAACAGCAGCAAAAACTATTGGGAGTAAATGTTAAAAGCACGACCTATTGATTGGCGGCTGTCCTCAGAATACACTCACACTCAATTTAGGACAAAATAAGTACTAGATAGTTGAAGCGTAGTGGATTGACCAAGTAGCCCAAATTTTATTGATCTATACCTTAGAAAATTTATTTTATTCAAGTTGAAAATGAATCATTTATTAGGCTTTAAAAAAATAAGAGGATGGTTTCGAGGCAGTTTCTGAGGTTCAACGATATCAAAGGTTATTATTTCACAAAGATAAGTAAAATTCAAACGCATTTACAGTAAGCATTGAAAATAAAATGGGAGTTAACGGAGCGTTGTCAAAATATTTGAATAAAGTGAAATGCTTCCCTGAATTACGTGTGTTTTTTAAAATATTAGCTTGAGCATGGGTTCACTTACAGAGTGACGAGGATTCAATCATTTCTCAAATCTGCCTCTTGTGATACTAACACGAAAGGGATTCAAAGGCCCTGAGAGGACATAAGTCATATCTAGTTTCAGTATATGCATTTATTGACAAGTATATACGAGAAGCTTACTTTTTTAAGACCTTATCGATTTTCTAAAAAAACCCGAATTTCCATTAGAAAGATAATTTAAAGAAGAAATAAGTTAAATATTTGTAAAACCAACTTAATCTTCTGGCATCTCTACCGGATTGATGATTCCAGTCTCTTTAAACGTCACTACATCGATCCACGATGCTCATACCCAACCGATCGTCGGCAAAAGGTCCACTCACTGATCGTCGATGACCACACCCAATCAGACCAATGGACCTTAGGCTAATTAATCAACTCACAAAAACCACGACTTATTTCTTTCCTTTTTTTATAGTCTTCCGCTTTTATTCGGCTTAGCCCCACGTGTCTTCTCCCTTCTCCTGCGCACACGTTGCCGTCTCTCCGCAACCATTCTTTCTCGAATGCTTGCTTATCAAGCTTTTTTTTCACCAAACAAGCACTCTAGTTACCGAACCGCCTTTGTGCCGAACCAGGTACTCCTAGTCATTTTGATCATACCCTGCCAACAGACGTTCCAGTTCGCACAATTACAAAGAACACCTCTAAAAACCCGTACACATTTACTGTGTCATTAAAGCTCTCCTAATATTCCAGTCTCAAAAGCAATCATACCTACTTTTGCCTTATTACCTCAAGATCATAATCCCTTGTTGAAAAAGTCAATTTTATTGCATGGCTCATCATTACATGAGGGTCGAATAGCTTGCCAAAATATTGTTTTTTAACTCCAAATATAACGGTAACAATATATGTATATGAATTGATCATTATTTAAACAATAATTTTGTAAATATTATTTATTTATCCATTAGTTCTATATTTATTTGCGAATTTAACTTGAGGAGACTATAAAGAATGAAGCTGATAAAGTGAGGAATTTCAGAAAGAATAAAGAGAAAGGCAGAAGCCGAGGCGAGGCCAATCGGCATCCACAAGATTTCTTTAAACAGACCATTTAAAATCCATTTTTAAAGAAAACATTTGGAGTGAACCCCTACTCAAGCTAATATAATAAAACACAAACGTGATTTAGGAAAGCGTTACTGTCTGACTCCCCTTTTTTGAGAAAAAGACCTTTTAAACACATATACATTGCCTATTATACTTTTTTAATTTCGACAATGCTATCATATAAGTGAGGAATATATTAGACAAATATGCACCAAAATGGATGTTTTTCAGTTAAAAACCTTGGAAAGACCACGCCTATTGACTTTTTTCAAATGTCAATTACAGAAAAAGAAAATTTTTTAAAATCATGATTGTCTTGTAGCAAATTCTATAACAAACTCATCAGTTATGTATGCTAAAATAATAATAGGCTCCAAGGTGTGGTCAAAAAAGGTAGTTTGTATGATAATGGAATCCAGACAGACTCGTTTTATTGGTGAACTTTGAAAAATTTAAGCATATCGCTTTTTTAGTATTTAGTATACGTCGAAAATATGAATGCATTTGTGGAAAAGTGGTGTTTTAATTCTGGAAAATGATAATTAGAGATCCATTTCCTAGAAAATTCTATATAAATAAAAAGTTATTTGTTCATTAAAGTTAAAAAGCATCTTTTTCATCTAGGTTTTTTGATTTGTGCCTGTTTAAGCATCTTTTGTTTTACTATATTTTTTCTGTCATAATCTACATTACTGCAAAGCATTCTCAGTGACAATGACATTTTTCACACCGAATAATAATTACATGAATACTCAGACCAATTTATTTAAAAAAATTGCCTAGTATTATATATATTTATCTCTTAGTTTATTTATCCCCTAAATCTATAGAATTATAGAAAATCGCAACCATCTGTAGGCACACCTTATTGCACCTCTTCTTGATTTCCTGAGATTCACACTTCATTGTTTGCTTCGGCAGCCATACAGATTGCAAACTTTGTTTTGGCAAAATATATCTACATTATTATTCTTGGTAACATAAAAATTGCCGGTATTAATGTTTTTATGAAATAATGTATCAAGCACAAACCACAAGTTGTAAAACATGTTATAGCTATAGCAATCTGGTCTAGGCAATATTGTGATCAACTTTAGCTTTAACAATTAATAATAAATATAAAAACACGATTACACCCATGCAAGCAGTTATATTATTTGTTGTTTTATTATTAAATTAACCGTTAAATTTCGTCGCGATGAATGTTTTGGAATCATGATCTTTGAAATCGTTTAAATAATCTCTTTTCTGCGCAAAAAAACGGAGTTAGCAGAACTAAAAACATTTTTTCCCGTAGAGCTATCATGACAGAAGCAATTTTACTAAGATTTTTAAGATATTCAAAAATATATATAATTTTTGCAAGGGCTTCGATATTATTGCATTATGTGATGATGCAACTCCTGGAGGGGGCCTTGAAAGAGAAATTGTTAAAATGTAGTTTAAGACCTTGCCGTGTTTTGATCTACCGCATAAACCCGTCAATTTTTAATTTTTAATGAATTTTCTAAATATATTTTTGTGATTCGAGTGTTATAAATTTTATTTATTGTGAATACGGAAAATACTTGAACACTTTCTGCTATTTGGCGATTGAATCAATCAGGTTTGGCTAAGTTGTTTACGGACAAATCAGATCGCACAAATTTTTGCTCACACTTTAAAGAAAAATTCCACTATGACTGGCTTCATGTTTCGGGCTTTTAAAATGAGTGCAATTGGCTTTCTTTTATTAACTTCCTTAATGGAAATCCCAATCATGAGATAACCAATAGTGCATTAAATGAAGTTATTTTTAATGCCTTTAAGGAGGCAGGAAAACTGTAATAGAATCGCGAGCAAAACATTTAAACAATAAGGCTAAAATGTGCTACATTCTAAGTTAAAGCCTCCTAGAAATCAATATTTTTACGGCTACAGCTACGAATATTCACCTTAATAAATCTAATTTTTAATGCTCTTTTACCTCAAGATGTTGACTGTGTTTTAAAGAGAGTGGTTATCTAAAACCACCTTAAAACCAGCTGTTTGAATAAAAGCATATTTGGAAGAACAGCTAGAAGAAAAATTTACATCGTCAGTGATTGGTACAAATTTCAAGAAATACGAATACCGTAGGCTACGCAAATGTCAACGGTCACACGGCACCCAAAATTAATACTATGTAAGACGACCCCATGCCGTTCTCGAATCCCATCGCAAAGTTCTACTTTCTTAAATCAAAAGGAATCGATATTTCAAATACAGCCTTTGCATATGTAAGCAGTAAAATTTCTAGTACTTTTAGATCTGTTGTTTTTTACAATCTTGGATTTTGTCTTTTTTTCAGTATTAACCTGAAATGATTTGGAGATATTGAGGACATAAAATAAGATGTACTTTTGGACCTCCATAATATAAACTCATTTTCATCATATATAAATGTTGAGCAGTTTACAAAAAACGTCTGTTTGTTGGTGAACTGTTTTGAGGGAAAACGAACCTATAATTTTTAGATTTCTTTATCTTGCTATGATCAACGATGTGGAAATTTTTATCCATGTCAAGTATCTCTATTTGCATATGCTGTCCAAAAGCATTGCAACGCATTAAGCAACAATGAAATCAATGTCCCATGGTTTAAAATTGAATAAGCATGTCCTGGATAACTGGTTTATTTTTCTTTAATCAAGTTAGCGTTTCTTACTATGAGAAACAAACCGATCTTAAATAGCTATTTGATCTGCGGTTATCAGATAATGCATTAATTGTAAATAACTAAATTCATGAAATAATAATGGCATTTCGAAAATGCTATATTTCGTTCATTTGAAAATCATTCTTAGAGCATCCAATACTCTCACAAATATATTACTTTTAATTATTGGGGACGGTTTGGGGTCTAGGCTATTCCATAAACTTTGATAATTTCCTATCTTGCACCAACGATACAATTAGCTGAGGGAGTTTCCACCTAAAAGCATCATCTACCACTACAATACGGCAGTAAAAACTATATTTTTACTTCCATGATATGTAAATTCGAATTTTGGTTTTTGATTTTGATTTTTCCACAAAACACCTGTTTTATTGAATTAGTTAATTTAAATCTAATTGTGAAGTTGAGTAAAAAATGTAAAAACCTTTTAAAGTAATTGGAAAAATATGAGGACATACAAGCTGTGACTTCATTAGCAATTGCAATTTGATGGCCATGATATTTTGCTTTATTCTCTAATTAAAAAATTTGACGTAAACTCAAAAATAAAAGTATACATGTTATATTAAAATATTGTGTTAAATAACCATTTCTTATTATTGTGGATAGCTGATAACTGACTTGAACGTTCCGTAAACGTCTTCTGGATCTTTTATTAATTCGATTTTTTACTTACTTAAACCTATACAAATATGTACTTTTCTTTAAAGAAAATAGAAACCTAAAAAATTAGTGTCAAAAATTAGGTTTGATTAATATTTTTAGATCTCAATTTATTAGCTGTTAAAATCGTTCACTAATTCCTATGACGTACTTTTTCATTTAAAAAATTAACTAGACGTTGGGAAGAATTATTTTAAAGTCAAAGTGTAAGGATGTTACCAGAATTCTACGTTAGCAAAAATGTAAAACGTCTACACAACTTAGTGTCACCGTGCGATTTACGATTAAAATATTTCATGTTCCTTATTATAAAGGCGCATTGATATCGTTATGGCGTTAGTTTCAAATGACCAAATAGCAGTTGCAAAAATATTCGTCATTTTATGCAGAACTATAAGCTTTAATATATTAAACAGATCATTAAACTTTTTTGAAAACACATAAATTACGTTTGGTAGCTCTGAATCCAAAATGACGGGTGATGTACTTTTGTCCATCCCATTAAGCTTTAACTCCACATAAAGAAAGATTTAATTTAAAAAAAATACTTCGTGATTGCTCTATACGTTTTCTGAGCAATAAATTAACTTCCACAAAAAATGAAAATTTTTCAAAACGATAAGTCCTGCTTGAAAAATGAAGTCTTAATTAACGCATCGATAGTGACTTTATTTTATTCTGAGGGACGAAACTGAAGCTCACTTTAACACAACATATTGAGAGCTGTATGTATTATTTTATTATTATGTATGTTAATTTAATATTTATTTCTAGTTTAAAATCTCTTGGATCATCTTTAGCTTCAAAATAAAAATGCATGAATTGGCCTTGTTTAATGCAAGCGCTTTTAATCACCGTTATAATAGGTTGTGGCTAGATTTTTTCTTAGACTTAGTCAATAATTTAAAAACAAGTTTCGTTCTTTACACTTTCGTTATAACACATGCTTTTATTTTAATTTTCTACATAAAAAAGCAAAACAAATTGCTAGCATTTTGAGTTTTTTGAGAAGGTTGGTTTATAATAATTTTGCCAAAAGTGGTTCAGTTATATCAAAAAAAATTTAGTATAAAGCAAGCAATTTGTGCCCGCTTGCATGTTTGTGATTTAAATTTATAATTCATTGTTTCCTTTTTATCCATATTTCGTAAAAACTTTTTAAATAGATTTTTGTATCCCAAATTTCATCAATTCTGCATTTCGAAATATTATTTATTTAAAATATATTACTTTAGATGAATCTATTGTAGAGACTCAAGATTCGGAAAAAATGAATGATTATACAATTTGGCATTATAATGTGTTAGCATTTGCGCTACTAACATTCAAATAAGTAGCTATTGGATTATAATTCTAAAATGCGTTGGTGCTCATCTGATACAATATTTAGTTTATTAGTATTTATATAATTATAAAATATATATTTAATTACATAATTGACAAATCATCAAATCTGCTTTTAAAAAATTACAATTAAATCTTTAGCTGATAGAAATGGCTATCACATTTTGGGTTAGGCGGAATTTTTTACTGGAAATTCAAACGTTTTATGTTGAATTATTTCTTGATAGTTATTTGTATGAAAGCAGTTTCTTGTTATTGAATTTAAAAACCCGGTTATTATATTAAATATCACTAAAAGCGACTGTCTTTTTGAAATAGTCCATTAAAAGAATGTCTCCCAAAATAATTCTAATTGCACTGAAACAAAAAAGGCATTTCTCTTTTTTTCAAAAATAAATCCTTGATATATTATAAACTCTATGTCAATGATTTGATAATGAATAGGTATGGTGCATTTTTTTCTTTAGAACTAAGGCAATTTATTCTTTTAACCTCGAGGCAAAAATTACTTCATCAGTTTCTGAATAATTTAAATCGGTTAAGCAGTTGATATTATGATATTTCGTTTCATGCTTATGCTCATCACATTTGCTATCTTATAAGAGAGTGTCATAGTGTACTTAATTGACATTTTACCAAATTTTACATCTTCTAGCCAAAACTTCGAAACCACAAATACAAGTAACATTTAAAAGTTTTGTTTTGTGCAAGTAGTCATCAAATTTGTTGCAATGAGTCAATAATGTCTTTTTAATATTGTTAATTAATCGTTTTATGACAGTTTTGCTTTTATATACTTGATTATACCTGTCCACGATATGGGAAGGAAATTGTGAACGAGTTGTATAATTTGCTACTCACTAACTGGCAGATTTTGCAATGTTCTCAGATCTCGTTGACAAGCAATTCAATGTTTTTAATGTTGCACAAAATGCTGCAATCTACGCATTAAGATTTAACAAGGTAATTACAGGTATTTAGAATTACAAAAACATCAGTTTTATTGGTTAATTGCCTAATTTTAAAAGTACAAATCACAAAATGATTAAGTTATATGTGCATTTGCCTATTTTAAAGTCATCACTTTGCAAACCCAAATATTTACAAAGGACCCATTGATAAATAGCTAATCTAATTTCTTCAATTAAAATCAAATTTATTCTATTACAAAATGATATGCATAATCGAGGTATAATTGAAATAATTTTGCTAAAATGTGTACAAAGTGTCCAAAACACCTGCGGTAAGCAACCAAAATAATAAAAATATCATTTGCAACTTAGCAAGTTTTGCTTAATTGAACAAAGCCACGAAAACACTAAGAGTACATCTGAGTTGGTGTACGCCCTATTGTGTTCCTCAGAACCCGTGAATTTGTGTATTAGTGACCGCAGATACCCGTATTGACCGTGAATCAGTATTTGTGGATGTGAAATATGAAAAAATTTTGTTGTTTAGTAACGTAATCCATAAAACAACTACATTTTAAATCTGTTTATACCTGGATTTATTTACTGGCTTATTAGTTCTGCCCTTGAAGAGAGATCATTAGATAGATGCGACTGAAAATATCCGCGCTTATTCATCCATGTAATAAAATCCAGGCCTAACACTAGAATTTTGAGGTTAATAAAATAAATCGTAGTGTTCTATAAGCAATTAAAAACTGAAATTTTAAGTCTATACAGTATTGGGCATTTTCTAAGAGAAAACGTTTTAAAAATTTACAGTGGGTGCACAAGCTCATTTAATGACACCTTTTAATTAAAAAAACTAGGTACGGTTTTAAAATTGTGTTTTTTATGTGAGTCTTATTTATTTAAGATATTAAGCATCTGACGTTGTTAAAAATGAGTTGAGGTATCTGCATAATTTGTCGAGAATTGCAAAGTGCATAATATATTGTCGGTAAGCAAAAATAGTAGTGTACAAATGGATTGCATAAAAAATCTTAAATGATAAATTTTACATATGATTTTATTTGAGGTAAACGTTATTTTAGGATTTTTTTATCTTTAAAGAAAGTTTGGCTCAAGTGTGCTTTTGTAAATGCCGTTGATCACTTTTGACAGTCATTTTCATTATACCCTATCTGTTTAGGGATCAAACGACTTGTAAAAGCATGTTTTAAGCTTTTAATAGAAATTTAGCATCATTTGCTTGATTACTTTTATAAAAATTTCAATTGGCTCCTTTTCAGCTGGCCCATGATATTAGTTATATTTTTTTGCTAACTATTAAATTCATTCTGCTATATTTTCCTTACCTTAAATTGGGTTATATACCCATAGTTTCAGTTTAATCGTTAAAAATTAAAAATTTTTAGGTACTTTTTTTGTTTTAATAAGCATCACAGATTTGAGGTATCTATCATGGTCATTCGTTGTTAATACGTATATCAAAATTCTTGAATAAATACAAGTACACAATCAAGATATGTGTAGCACTCGACAAGGTACCATCTCCTTAAAAAATTATTCTGTCGGGTTTTACTGAAAAGCTCTGCGGTGGTTTCCGCAGCCGTGGTCTTGAGAACCTCTCTAATTTAAATACAGAGAGTTTGAAGCCTTTGCTGGTAAAAATTTATTTGATGAAAACACAAAGCAAATTTAAACCATCGTTTCTCAGAAAAACACCTTAAAATCATAAAATTAGATCATGAATACAGAATCTGTGGCGCTTATCCTCTTCAACTGATATGGATAGGGTTTTCGAGGTTAGGACGGCAACGACCACAGACCAATCACAAATCACTTATTCATAATTTGTCCCTCCTCCTGAATAAGCGTACACAAATCCGTACGGCAGCGTGTAAGCAACACCGCATCCATCGCGTGCTAGATGTTGCTCCTGATGCAAGCTTATAATTATCAGCATAATTAAAGTGCAAATCAAGGAAGGTGTATTCATAATTGAATTTCTAATTTACTTCAATATTTTATAAATAGTGCAGGATTTAGTAAATTTACGCTTTTTAAATAAATCGCTTTGTTGCGCTTTTGATGCTCAATTTTACTTTCGAAAGTAGGCCTGGAAATAATCATTAGAAGGAAACCAGTGCAAACAAATTCGGTCTTGATGATCAAGGTCATTTAGAGAAATAAATTTAAATTAATAAGATGAATCATTTAATTAGTTAAGCATACAAATCTCATGAATCATAAACGTCGTGTATCCCTGCTCCATTTTGTCATTAACACGTCAATCATTCGTACGTATTAGCAACAGAAACGTCCTTGAGAAGAAATTGTTTTGAGAATGTGCATAACCTGTTATTTAATTTCATTAAAGCCAAATTCAAATTATAAATATACAATCCTTTGCATTATTCGTCCTTGAGAACCCCTTTATAAAAAGCATTTCATTATAATCTGAAGTTCTGTTTGCTGTAAAAAATCCAAATAGTGTGTTGATTGCTAAAATATTGTTGTTTGCCAAAATTTCGCATTCACTAATTTAGAAATGCATTTTTTGAAAGGTAGTTAATTATATTCTAAAAAATCTATCCTACTTTTTAAAAAAATTATTTACAGTTTTAGACGTTGATAAAAATATTTATGTTATTTAACTAAACCAGCTGACGAGGCCGTGGCTTTATTTTAGATAAAATGTAGGAGATTAGAAATGCTGCCATTTTTGCAAATAAATAAATTCCAATTTAAAATAGCGAAAATGTTTTTTTATAAGCAAAATCGCTTTTTTGTTAAATCCTGTCGGAGAAGTGAATTTCGAAGCAGGTGAAAATTGTTTAAATCTAGTAAGACTTGAAAATTTTTTGCTGCACAATAGGAATTGAATTTTTTTTCAAAACTTAATATCAATTTGTCAGTATTAAAAAAAATTAATAATTAATAAAAAATATTTATTTAAAAGTTTGCGTTTGAAAGTAATGTGCCTTTGGTGTTTGGCAATTTCATTAAAGTGACGACAACTATTAAAGAACTATAGAATATTAATTTTTACAGTAAATTTACAAGTTATTTAAAAATAATGCAGTGTGTCTA
>JAUOZQ010001120.1:0-17973 GCA_030710315.1 Anomotaenia brevis
CTACTTTTACTAATATGTAGTTGTAATTGTAAGTATTTCAAATCATTTTCAACCAATTTGACAATTGTAATAGAAATTGAGGTATTTTCTGTTCAATCATTATCTTTTGAAAGCTTGTTTTCTAGTAGAAATTCACTGTTAGCATGTCAAAATTTCAAATCTACCTGCTTGACGTAAGATATTTAATATCAGAAACTGACAACAGAGAACAAAATTATTAAATATTTGCCGTTTAATGCCCTCGAAATTTCATTCTTGACTCTTCATGTTAATAACTTTAAAAAATTGTATATTAGGACAAATGAATATAGACTGAGATCTTCGAAAATACACAAGTAAATCGCTCTATGATTGGTAGTACAAATTGGAATAAATTCCTTAAAATCAAATTATGTTTAACAATGCCACTTCATATATTTTAAGAATGGTCACTTTAGGGCTGTAAAAACAAAGCTTAAGACTAAATTAATGAAAGTTGATGGAATATTGCTCTCCACTTTCGCTGAAATTTCTAATAAAGATGAGATTTAACTTAAAATTTCACAAAAAGGCCTCTGTCCGAGATTCTACATAATGCGCTCATATTTTAACCTATTCATGAAATTACTATGTTATGCGTAATAATTCATTCACAGAATGCCTTATCTTATGGTAGTTTGTTTAGCCATCAAAACAGAGATGGTAGTGTTAAATGTAACAGTTTATGGCAGCACTCATTATAATATAACGCTTGCTTGACGTTGAATGTGTCTGATATAAACGATTGAATTTTATTTACTCAGCTTTTTAGATCCCAATTAGCCGATCAAATTGAGATAAATTATAGGTGCAAGTAGAAAATTTCACTGCAAATGAATGAATTTTGTGAATAATAAATAGCGATAGAAATTTAAAAATAACATTTCTTTTAAAGCTTGAATGCTTTATTTTCTTAGAAAACGTCAAATAAAATATATTATGACATCATTTTAACATTCAATAGTGTCTATTCGAAAAAAAGAATTTGTGGCTTCATTTTCGAAGCACGGTCTTCTTCTTTGGCGCAGTCTGGTTTGTTCCTATACAAACATATTAACATAACAAATTCCAACTTGTTAATCTATAATTTTGAACACAGAGCACGAGGTTCAATTTCTCCTGGAAACATAGTCAATGGCAAAATATATTCGATCTCATTTATTTATATAAAGTGATTAATTGATAAAATAATATCAATTGTATCTCAGACCGTATGGAATTGATCAAAGATTCCTTCGGATTTTTCTTATTTCAGAAAATAATTTGTACTGAGCAAAAACGCAAATATATATTTCATATTTGCTACATAATTTCGGTACATTAAATCATGGATACTATTTAATGCATCTTTAAAGCAAGTTTTGTGTTTCTATCAGAAAACATGTATTATAAATCTTTTAAAAAGTCACGCAATGAAGGTACGCATATTTAAAAGACCAGAACTTCACATTTGGCACTTCCATTCATGATCCTTTAATATAAGAACATAAAATGAACTTTTGCGGCAAAAGATGCCGACGTGCAAGATTTTTGATAGAAGCTTTGGCTCCTGAGAATATTTTGTATAAGTTTTTGTTTCGATGCCTATTTCAAGAACCGCGCTTTACATATAATATTTATTTAAAGATTATTAAAAAAGTACAATAAATTCAAGAATCCCTTTTGGAGCTATTAAGTAGGATATTAATTGTCAAAATCTTACCAACTTGATATGATTCAATTGGTACACTACGAAATAAATTGGAAATTGCAAAACTTAACTGCTCAAATTATTGAAATTTTCCTTATTTTTCGAATATTATTTTATCAAATAGTTGCATTGCTAACATGAATAATTTAAAGGACGTTTCATGGATGATACAATCACTTTTCCATTAAAGTTATCATGTAATGCGAAAACAAATCATTGTGTTGTTGGTACGAATCATAGAGAAAAAGGGTCCCGATAAACGAATGCTTACGCCAAATCTTCTCAGCATCTGCTCTAGTTGTCCATCGAATCTTCACTTAAATCCATGATTCAGAGCGTTATTGTATCAACGAATTAACTATTTTTAATATATTCCATGTATGAGACTTTGGCCGAGCGTTTTTTTGAGAGTTTTTCAATTTTTAAAGGAGTAAATGTATTTTAAAGAAAATTACCTTATACAAATTCGAATAATATAACGATTCCTAAATATAAACGTTGTTAGATACTAGTATGCTATTTTTTACCATAAATTTGGACTTTTTATTTCAGGAAAAGCTTATATTAATCGGAAATTATAATTATTCATAGGATTTCTTCGCTTTCGTATCGAGAAAATAAAATGCATCGATCATATTTCCATTGTTAGCAGTTATTTAGGATTTTTTTATTTTATGAATATTCATGTTTATTAATTCCGCAATATTTTGTCTTTGGGTAACTTGAAGATTTCTTGGTCGCGTCTAGGTGATTTTAGAAGTGAGTCCATGAAACTTTTCTTAAAAAAGAGAATTTACTTGTGTTTTGGCAGTAATGAAGCATTTGGCTTTTTATCCTTGCTTAGAATAAGCACTCGGTATATTTTCAACCTGGGCTTAAGAAAAAAACTATACAGAGAATTTTGTAGAACCAGGTTATAATGCCCTCATTGCAACTAAACACTAAACCGAAAGCTGAATTTAGAGATCTTGCCTTAGTTATTATTTGCATAAATTTAATATTTTTAAAACATTACGCTCTTAATAATAGCCATTTTAGCTGATTAGAACACTAAAATGTCCATCACTTACTTTTTATTAAAGCTGCTACGATGTATGTGCCTTTTATTATGTTTGTTAACCATTATTTCTTGGTCTTTGGAACCACACAACATTTAAATTTTACAACGGATGACTTTTAAATGCAACGAATTTACAATGTCCAGGTTAATTTTCTTTTTGCAGTTGGATTAAATTTGACCGAAATTTACTGATCAGCACCAACTGAAGTCGTTGTTTTAGAAGATCCTTAAATACAAACAAAATTTGAATGACGCCAATATTGGGCTTGGTAGACCTATCACTTTTATCATTTATTTTTAATGATATTTCCGAGAAATATAACATAAATTCAAAAATTGGCCAGAAAATGCACCTTAGTACAACAGTGAATTCAGAGGAAAAATTGTAAGCCCTTGTAGTGTTTACGCGTTGCGCTGATGGAAAGACAAGGACACGAATGAACCAATCACAGATCGCTTAGTCAACATTTGTGTCCTGTCACGATAATTAGTGTACACAACTTCGTACAACGGCGTGGAAGCAAGACATCCTCCGTAACGTGTTAGACCTTTCATCTAATACAAGTTAATACGTTCATTCTCGGTCTTCTCTTACTTACAACGTATTTGTAAGTTCTTTAAATTGATAATCACTTTACCCTCTTCTAAAGTGAATAGATTGTATGATATATACCGGATATTATCATGCAATAGGTGCCCAAGGCTCTCAAAATATATATTGGAAAATTAAATAAAATTAGTTCAACGACAAAAGAATATTTGAATTGGTTTTATTATTTTAACCCAAATCGTTAAAGTATTTATGGATAAACCAGTAAGAAATCTCTAATAGATGTGAAAAATAGATGTAGAGATTTAGAAAGCAACGTTTGTAACCATCATTACCACTGAATTTGGCTTAAGCTGATTAAAATTAATAGGAGTAATTCATACATTGAGAGGGCACTCTTGTCAAGTGGATTTTGAGTTTTGCTTGTGATTGCAAGATTACCTCTTGGCGAACGCAGCCAATAGTAAAGTGTAACATTAAACCCCATAGACGTTTCTGCGATGACGGTTACTATTGTTGTGATTGCCATAACCTAGAACTTATTGGCTAAAACACGGCACAGCGTGTGTGCGTAAAGCAAGGATCTATGATCTGTCGTAAATGAATAAGCTGAGCCTTTTCTATGATGTGAGAACTTGCACCTAAGTGGATTTGAATTGGCTTTATACTTTTAACCCAAATCGTTAAAGTAGTTATGGATAAACCAGTAAGCATTCTCTAATTTCTGAAAAAAAGTTTTAGTACCTGCGATTTTTTGTCTCTTTTATACTCAAAATATTCACAACTACTAAGCACCTCCATAACTATGTCATTTCCTATTCTCTTCGTACTGCAAAACCAGAAATAAACATCGGCTTTAAATAAATCTTTTATTATTATTTTTTAAATGACTGATTGATAATTGTAAGTAATTGGACCACATTCTAACAGATAATGTAATCGATATTTTGGTGATTCCTACTAAATATGGATAAAATGAAATATGTCTTTACCTTCTTATTGAAAATAGGATTTTGTGGTAACGAAACAGAGAGAGTAAGTGGTTTTTGGTGATTATTCACAACGCTTTTTTAAGATTAAAATAATTTTATTTTGCAAATTTCCTAGCTATTAAAAGCCTTTTTAAATCCGATGATTCAAATACAATTTTGACGTTCAAGTCGATCTTGCCGATTTTTCTTGTATTTACTCAATGAGCAAAAATCTAAAATTAGGCAACTAAGCATAAAAAGAAAACTTAGAGAAATTATTAATTTGTATTAGTTTATCAGTCTTGTACGATTATGTGACAATTATTGACCAACTGCAAGTCAAAAGTGGCATTTATTAAATTAAGGGAAATTGTGCAAACTCGTAGGCAGACAAAAATGTGATGTTTTTCTTATATTTCTACAAGACATTGGATTATCTCTAATTTAACGAGTTTAGTATATAAACAGACTAAGCTAAATTGTAAAATTTCATAAAATTTCATTTGCTATAGCGGTAAATTGAGGAGTAAGATCGTGTGAATTTCACGTCAAATTTTAAGAAGACATTAAATATTATTTTTTAGCTATAAACCATTGTTGGGAAAATATACCTAAGCTCATAGTACACTTATTCTTGAACAAAAGTTGCTTTACATAACACATGCATGGAAGACTCTTTAGAAATAAATATTTTTATTAAAAATAAGAACTTAGCAAACTTCCGCAAACGAATAATTGAAATAAATAACTTGCTACAATAATGTGACCTTGGCTTTTAATTTCAAAAATGTATCTTTTTGAATTTTTTAAATGCATGATCATAATGCAAGAATGTTCGCACAAGAATCAAATATTATGTTCATTAT
The DNA here is from genome assembly GCA_030710315.1 of Anomotaenia brevis. NCBI lineage: Eukaryota > Metazoa > Platyhelminthes > Cestoda > Cyclophyllidea > Dilepididae > Anomotaenia > Anomotaenia brevis. The sequence goes on from JAUOZQ010001120.1 coordinate 5,156, forward strand.
TTTTGCGATAAAAGTGTGATTTCATATATTTTTTCTTACTAGTCCCAAAAATTTCAAATGTGAGAAAGTTGTTCCAAAAATTGATTTATTTTCAGCTGGAAGTTTTTCTGGTTATAAATAATTAATAATAATTACTAATTATTATTACTAATAATAGTAATATGCACATAACAAAACTGCATGTGCTTTCTTAGGTAATAGGACGAAGAAATCTAAGGGTTCTACATTGTTTCATGTATTTATTTATACAATTTCAATGAACTACCAATCGTAACACAGTTATTTACACATCTACCGTAGTGTAGGTCTAAATAGTTCAAAAGAACAACTTTTAATTAAATGTAATGCCAAATTAATAAAAAGTCAGATAATGAACTTTTTGTGGTATTTTGTAAAATGGATAAATTATTAATGCAAATAAGTCGTCTCAAAAAGCGAAATAGGTCTCCTTAATTAAAATGAAAATAAAAACAATAGTTTTTATAGTTGCCTGATGACTGATACCTCGAAGAAGACATCGAAATACAGGAATACATTGTTTGTTGTAAGGATCTAAAATTTTCTTTGGCATTTCATGTAAAAAATGCATTAACTTCAATAAACTATTTTGATATTTAAGGGAATATTTTGTGCTGAATATGTGTTATATTGGCTTTTGACAAATTAATAACTGAAATATACCAATTTTTGATTATTTAATAGTACATTGTCTGATTGCGGTCAACTTTATATTGTGTTTCGTAAAAAAAGTATTCTGCTACTAAATAATATTTCTAAGAAAACTTTAGAGGAATGACTTTAAATAATTTAATCCGCACTACTTAGTTCAGCTTCCACTTTTCGTATTTTTTTAGGTTTTAGCTTGCTTGTAAGCCACTTTTTAATTTTCACAGTGGCATATAAATAGGTTTTAAGACAAATTTACTGAATTTTGACAACACAAATATCTTTGAAGATATTTTTGATATTTCTAAAAATAAAAATAAACTATTACGTTTTATTTTTAATAATATTCTTTTATAAAACCATGAAAGATTTCGAGAATTTTTTTCAATGGTAAACTTTTTTATATAATTAGATATGCAAATTGGCTTTGAAGTCCACCTACGCGTGGGCAAAAAAGCATTATGTTATACCTGTATAAATAATTAACAAGCCGTTTTAGAACCTTAAAAGAACAATTTGGTTATCGCTCACTATATTTGCATTTGTTAAATTAAAAATCTGGCCCAAAATTAATTCACAAACAAACGTTTGTTTCCGGATAAGCAAAATCTATCTGAGGTTTTGTCTTTTACGATATTTATCTACTATTGCATTTCAAGGGCGTTTTAATAATTTATTTTCCCTACTCCAAGTTTTAATAAAAAATAATGATTAATATTTAAAAATTAATGATTTTGAAACATACCGTCAAAGTCATTAAAATTATTTTGGTCAAATTACGAAGCATAATACATGTGCATTACCTCTTAAATAAATGAACCTGATTCTTTTATAAATTACTAATATTTAAGACAAGAATTCCTGTAAGATTAAACAAAAGGTAGTTGCAAAGATTTTAAAATATTTATATTTAATTTATATTTAATATTTAAGTCGACTTTTTAAACTCGGCAGCTAGCGATTTCAATAATAGTCGGGCAGTTTGAATTTGAGGTTGGCAGTATCTCCATTATCGTCGAGAAATCAGAAATTGAACGGTTGTGTCCTTCATTTTCCTTTTTAAGCTATCAACTAATTTGACTTTTTGGATTACTAGGAAGACGTGTGCATTTAGTAGGTTTTGGATATGATCAAAAATATATTTTACTTCAAATAAAATCCGCCAAATTAGATTGCTTGTTTCAAAATGTTATAGTCTTAACTATGGTCTTAACCAAATAATTAGAAGTTTATACATTTTAGTATTGATAACTATGGAACAACATAAAGAAAAAAACCTATGTTGTTTAAATTAACCTAAAAAATCTTTATATTTGAATGGGATACTATGCATTTGGGATACTAAACTTAGAAAAATACATTTTTTCCAAGAAAAAATCTGCATATTTCTTTCAAAAGAATTTTTCAAATGTAAAAGAAGCAATTTAAGTCAAAAAACTTTATTTATAGCTCTTTGATTGTAAAATATGTATAACGTTCTGCACATTATTGCTTATTTACACAATAATAGAAATTTCATTTTTATTAGGTATTTAATAAATAATTTTGAATACAGACAAAATAAAGGGTTTGAAACGTATTTAAACTAAATCAATTGCACTAGATTTTAAAACGTTTAATTAGCTTAAACGCATAAAAACTCATTAGTTTAATACAAGAGCTTAGTCAGACAATTCAATATTTATAACTCTTTATTGTAACATACAGAAGAATATTTCTGTGTAGTAACTTAATATGTTTTCCAATATTTTTTATCATTTGAACGAAAAAGCCATTTTAATGACAAAGTAGAAAATGCAGGGTTAATCAGAATGTTATGTTGTTGATAGCTGCTTTTTAAAAAATACATGCTTGGTGGGATAATGAACAAGGAACAATAACACTGAAATCTGATTACTCAACTGAGACGCATACATACCACATATGTCAGCTTTAATCATTGATTTACTACCACAAACTCGTAAATTTGTTCTACCGATTCCCTTGGTATTGAGAAAGTTTCGATTTTTAATCCTAATTATCTAATTTAATTTTTGTAACTAATTCACACTTGGCGTAATCATGTAGAACATTTAAAAGAATTTGATATTCAACCCTTTTTATGAAAGTATACGTGAAAAGTTTCATTATATTAGAAACCTTTTGCTATTTGTGATATATATTTGAAAATGCTAGAAAAAGAAAATCAAAATTTTTGTAAGAGATGAAGTCATTCAAATATGAAAAAACCTTTGGCAAGGATTTTTTAAAGTACACTTTGAGTGTGGTTAAAATAGTGATTTTTGAATTGGAAAACCGCCTTAGTTATTTAATTTGAATTTTACCGATGCGTCAAGTGTAGTTGAGGTTTTGCTTCATTTTTAAGTAGATCTGTTTGTTTTTTTTAATTTTTCAATAGTGTATTGTTAGTGCAATCTTATATTCTGAATAAATTATGCTTATTTGTATAAGCAAACAAATATCAAAAAAATATTACAAAATATGGGAAAATTTGGCTTTCAAAACATATTTTTCATAAAAATAAGTGCAGTGTTTTTTAAATGTTTAACACCTTTTTTAGAACATTATTTCAAACTTAGAAATGCCTTTACTGAGTGACCGAGCTATTTTGAAATGGCATTAACTATTCATTGCATCATTTTGAAATCATAGCATCATAACATCTACCTGTCTTAGGTATAATTAAAGCATTAAAATTATTTTGATAAAAGTCCTTTTCGATTCTGCAGTGCTCATCAAATACGCGACACATTGTAATGTCTATTTGATTTGTTTTGAAATTGTTTTCTTTAAAATTCGCGTAATTTAACCTGTTCTCAAATAAAACATAAGTTGGTGCTATCATTTATAAGCGGTTTTTAATTGGTAAGCTGAGTATGCAAAGTATTATTGATGTTTTTGTGCATTTTAAAACTAATTCAATTGCAAGTTAGTGAGGCTTTAAATGGACCTTGGATATTTAAGGATTATTCTTCAATGTACTAGTTTTTCACCATAAATAGGATTACGGAATGTTAAAAAATTACGTTCAGAGAAACGGCTTTAGAATAAAATCTTGATTTAATGAGAATTTGCTGGAATAAAATCCATTTTCGCCTTACAGATGTCGGGAATTTTGTTTTCACATTTTATTTAACTTTATTTTCTGGCATTTTCCCGCCAAAATAGTGTATATTAGTGCTTTAACCTAAAAAATCTTATTACAACGGAAATTAATGAAATATTAAAAAAAATGAATCTAACGTACCATATGAGTAGAAAAACGCCTAGTAACCCAGAATGCATAAATATTTAAATCAAATTTGTCATGTCACAATTCCAAAGCAGGTAATTGCGATTCCTTCAAATGTCAAGGCAGACAAGGGTTTATCTGCAATTTTGACAAGGTAATGCAATATCAAACCGCATGCCTAACATTTAAAAACAAAATTTTATCAAAAACTAGCCAAGGCTTATTTTTTAAAAAAAATTCATTATCATTAGTCATTTATCTTTCCATTGCATAAAACAGTTGCTGTCCAGGATTTCTACGTAACGATGGAACCGACACAAGATCGCATTTTAATTAAGTGACAGTACTTTCAGAGACGATGTTGGTGGAAGTGTAAATCGACTTTTTGCTTTAATTCAAATAACGGAGCATAATTAATCCTCAATTAATGAGACTGAGGTGTCAAAAACTGAGATGAATATCTTCGATAGAATGCTCCTCTTGCCATTCTTGCACATTTCTAACTTCAATGGCATTTTAGGCTTGAAATGTCACCATTTCATTGTCAGTCTAAATTATAACCCAGAAAGCACCATGGAGTCTTCGAAGGCTACTTCAGACTCCCTCGTGTTATCGACTAATTTATAAATTTGTGCACCAGAAAGATATTCAGTAGATTTAATTCGTGTGCACGAATCCACTGATTCGCCAGCTGTGATTGAAATTAAAGCCTAGGTTTTCCTCGATTTCAGGCTGCTGTCTCAGAAATAGCCTCGTGCTAGTTAGAGAGTTGACTCGAGTACACAGACTTTCTCCCTTATCCTATCATTGAAAGCGGCCTGGAGCAGAAGACGCCTTTCATCAATGACCATAACTGTGCATTAGATGGCTCTGAAGTGATTGAAGGGTGGGTGCAGTGCCAGCGCCCCAACCTCCTCAAACTGCACCTGCTCGATCAAGGCCGGTTGGAGCTTCATCTACAGCACAACTAGTCGCAAGCGTACAGAAAGGTGGATAATTTTCAAATTTAGAAAATTATTGATTGACGTCAGGAAAATTAGATTTATCATAATTGAAAACGATGGGGTTAACATGAAATGCTCCAAATTCTGACTACAGTAGACTGTAGAATTTTTGTGGAAAAATTGAACTTTCATAAATTACTTGACACATTTTTATCCACATTTTTTGGTAGCAGATCATAGGAACAACTAAATTAGTCTGCCAATTCATATAAAATCCTGATACTGTTGAGGAAAAGCTAAAACAATAAGGCATCTTACTAAGAAATAATTTGAAGTGATTCTTTTTAAATGTTTCTTAATCACTAACAACGAAGAATTGTTTCGCGTACAAATCCGATTAATATGGTTTTTTAATTCTATTCTAAAGTCCACGAGATGACTTTTTGTAAGTATATAGAAATCGTTATGATCATAGTAGAGTACTTTATTCAAATTTCCATCACTACTTAAATTACTTCGTTTAAATGCGTGACTTGACTTTCGTTCGCTTAAATGGCAGAATTAAATCATCGCGTCTATTTCCCCAAAATTGCTTCACCTATTTTTTGAAAGCACTTATGCGAAAAGGAAAATCCTAGTTGAAAAATGGATCTTCCTGTAAATGTTTAAAATGCAGTTATGCAATTGACCTAGCTTTTGGCTTTCTGAATGATTGAAACAAATTTTGCGCCTGTTTGAATTTCTAATATGCATATATACATGTGTAACTTATTTTCCATTGCACTGTACATTCTTAAAGTCGTTTCTGTGCTTAGGCGGTTTCTATTGGCACAAATTATCAACATACCTCTTTTTAAAGAAAACGTAAAATCCTCACTTAAGCATTGGAACAATTTAGCCAGTTGGTGTTCATATTTCCACGTTTGTACGAGTTTACTTAGGTATATTTAATTGGTATATCAAAAATAATTTACTTGGGAATGTTTTGCTACTTCATCATTCGGAATAAAATTTTAGCATGATCTCACTAGGATCGGTCTTTGTTTAGTTGCCTTATTAAATGTAAAATTCTGATTGTAAAGGCAAATATATATGTGGCACTGGTTGCCACATGTAAATTAATAAGCATTAATAAGTTATAAAATAAGCCTGTTTCTATGATATGTTTTACTTTCAATTCCTTGGTGATGGTAGTTTAATTCAATTTTAAGTTAACGCTTATAAATGTATTCATGATTTTAGTTAAATATAATTTATAGAGCGATGGCACTTGATATGATTTATGTATATATGTATCAAATAATATATGTTACCCATTAAAAAATGGCAAAGCATTTACCCATAAATATATATTAATAAAAATACTTTAGCTATTTAAGTAAATAAACATTTGCTGACTATGTTTTTTGCTTTTATTTAAATTTAGAATAACGGAATACGCAGTTTTAAAATTCCATTAAATGGGTGAAATTTTCATACAGATCTTACCTGAAGGTACGGTAAGTTCGAGTATGCTCCTCCTTCATTTGCCATCTATTTAAATGGATTCAAATAATTTTGATTTTTCAGAAATATTAATTGAGCTTTTAAAAGGTGTGAGTTTGAGTGAAGCTACGCTAAAACTAATGCATGTAGAAGATTTTTCAAAATATAACCAAAATAAAATGGGGCAATTTATAATTTAACACAATAATACAGCTTAAGTTTTGCTATTAATATTTAAGACAAAATTTACACTTTATTTGCCTATGTGAATATCAAATTAGCTCACAGTAAGGCTAAGCAATAAGTGCGTACCTTAAGTGGAATTGGACTTCAATGATTGCCAAAGACCTTCACTAATTTTTAATTTTCCACTTGCTATAAATATGCATTTTCATCCAATCCTTTAATATCAAAGTATTTAAGAAGTTTCGTTTTCTAGTGTTGGAATAAAAAAGATCCGAAATTTATACATTTACTTAAATAAAGATTTTGCTCTCACGTAGAACCTTAGAATAATGGGGTAATGTTTCTGTTGCACTTTAGGTGTTATGCGTTTTTTGATAAATTACCACAGTTTGTCAATCTTATATTTATGAGTTTTAAAGTAAAAATGGCAATTATTAGGGTTAATAGTACAGTCACAAAGGAGAGATCCATGCGTCTATCGAAACAGTAAATCAATACAGGTGCTCTTCATCTTTATAGTAATTAACAGGACGGAAAGTCCTCAAAAGGAAACATCTGAGTCAATATGTTCTTTAATCAAAAAAAATCTACAACGTTTCTAAAAATTAAAAAATTTTCAATTAATTACCAATTTTTGACATCGATTCTTGTGAAAAATATGGAGGATTTGATTTTTACGATCTTTATGACAAAAATGCAAAAATCAATATTAAAAATTAATATTTAACTGTCTTCCACAAAGTACCCGAAAAAAGGTTTTCAATGGAAAAAAGAAAGATGATGCCTAAGTAATGTTTTTTTATTCTATCGTTATACTGGTTAATTATACAACTTAACGGAAATTGGTTGCTAATGGGTCATCTTTTTCGGGGTTTAATCGAGCATTTCATATTTATTTCGATGTACAATATTCAAAATATAAAATTGGTTCAAATGGCAATGATTAAGTAAGGTATTGTTTAAATTAGTAAAATAGCCTATCACTTTCAAGGCAAAACTGTTTTTTTACGTTTTGAAAAAGGAATCGAAATTGTATTTTTTATTTTTAGCGATTTTTAATTAAAATGAGGTATTGAAAATAGCTTGGTTGTCTGAAAGTCCCACACACCTCAGTGTTCCACAGCCAAACAAAATAAATATCGTTTATTGCAAAACTGGCAAAGCAAAATAGACTTAAACAATTTATCTATTATAATTCATCATCTTTTGTCTTATAGAACCGAATATCAAACAGAGATAAGAAATAGAAAAAATAGAAATAAGGCAGAAAGGGTTGTTTACCCTACCGATAACTGTATTAACTAGGTAGGTTGTTTGCATAGAACAACGATTGAAATTGTTTATTATACATCAAGATTTGGTATTTCAAAATTTATCAAAATTTATAAATAATCTGCAAATATTTTATCAAAATTTACATAAAAAATATAATTACTAAAAATCATTTTTATGGTTTAAACGTAGAAAATATTTATGCATGGGCAGAATATGCAAAAATGTTACAATTTCTCCGTTTATAATGTCAACAACGCAATGGAAACAGCTACTTTTCTGCCAATTGAGAATGTAACTTTGAAAAATTATATTTATCGGAATATCAACTTGTTTGATTGGTTAGTCCGTTGTAAGAAACAAGAGAAAATAACCATCCAGTTATCTAGAACTTTTATTAGTCAATAGACCGGAAGATGCAAAAGTAGGCCAATGGGAAAATTGAATCAAAGAATTGCAGTTCTTTTAAGATCTAGTAAGGGAAATGAAGCAGACGATGTGTAGCAGTATTGTAATTTTAATAACTTTACATACTTTTAACTGGTAAGTAAAAACACGGTGCAATTTTTTTGCAAATATTTCGTATAATTACAATTTTTTTTCGACATCTTTACCATGGTTTTAGCGCCCCTCCAGATGGGAGAGCTTACCTTTGGTAATATTATATTTTTGAAAAGCGGAGATAATATAAGTCTTTTTTCCAATTTTTCAGCACTGGGTGTGCGATGTGAGAATATCTGTAAATTACAATTTTCATAATAATTATTTTTATGGCATACTCGTTTGCTGTCACTACAGGCCTGGTCCACTTGTTAAGAGAAAAGTGTACTGGTGGGTCTTCAGTGATGTTCGATGCATATATTGGGATTTCATACCTAACATTCTTTTCAATATTTAGTGTTTTTGGTTTGTAACTTATTTAAAGGAAATTTGCAGATTTCATGCATTATTTTTTACATTCACCTTCATAATTGTATTCGACTAGCACTGAAAATCTAGGCGCAATTAATCTGCTACCTAATGGTAAATAATATCATTATGTATAAACTCTAGAAGTATTCGAATACATTGATGGTTCATTGCGCCATCCATTCCAGATAAATGGCATTGGTTAGTAGAAAAAATTGACAAATTTACTTTTTTTAAATAAGCCGAAAATTTTCTTTCGAATTCATGCCTATTATAATATTCTCTTCGCCTCCTGATTTTAGTTGGGGATGCAGATTTCCCAGAAATGCCAATGTTGGGTGAGTCAAACGGTGCATTTTCCTTCCATTACCTCTAACAATACATATAGGTCCTAATCGTATTTATGGAAGTAGTTATCTGGCTGTTTGGTGAGTGCCAATTTACTACGATAGGCAATTTAACAATTATCTTACTCACAGGCGATTTGTGTAGCAAACTTTGTGGTCGTGTAAGCTCAAGCATTCTTTAATGCTTGTTTTACATTCATCTTAAAGTACAAAAACTAAAGTATAAGACGTAAATGCAAATAAGTCGTCTCAAAAATCGAAATAGGTCTCCTCAATAATAAAATAATAATAATATTTTTTATAGTTGCCTGATGAATGATACCTCGAAGAAGACATCGAACTACGGATTATATTTTGTGCTGAATATGTGTTATAGTGGCTTTTGTCATAATTATAATTGAAATATACAACTTTTTGATTATTTTAATTGCAAATTGTCGGATTGTGGTCAGCTTTTTATTGCGTTTCGTAAAAAAGTATTCTGCTGCTAAAAAATTATTCTGATAAAACTTTAGAGAAATGGCTTTAAATAATTTAATTTGCACTTTTTAAATGATTTTTTAGTTCAGCGTTGCACAATAACTCAGCAGCCAACTATAGTGATGTCATCGTTTACTTACCATAAATATTAATTATTACGGTTTTTCAAGAGAAAGTCCGCTGGAAGAGCAAAAAATAAATATTTAGGGACCTGAAAAAATGGCTAAGGTTGCAGTTTTGTTTTTTGGCCTAGCAATAAGAAAAATAGCGCGTATTAAGCAAATCAAAATTAATACCACTGACTGCAACGAATAATAAAATGTGTAGGATAAGTATTAATTTCTAAAAGCAAATATTTACTGTTACGCTGCAAAACCATGTTAACGATTTCCAATAATAATAACTCTTTTGAAATTTAGTTTTCTGAATCCGAAATCATTTAAAACTTACTCCAAGATTTTAACTTTTATTTACTTTTCAAATTTTATTGAATATTATTAATTATTTATGTATTATTTTATTGATAAATTCCTTGTGAGGATTTTGACCGAAATCATGTCTATAAATACAAAAAATTGTATAGAAGTCAAAATGTTAAAATACATATTTTTGATTTTTGCCTTCAAATTATATTTAAAAATGCATTTTAAATACTATTTTACAACTCTCATTTGCACCTTTTGTGGTATTACTGGTCATAAATCAATATCATTTACTAGGTGTTCAAATTTAGGAACCGAAGGAGTCAACAGCATAAAATTTATAAAAAAAGTAATTCGTACAAATCTTTTATGATTAATATCAAAGTTAACCTTAAGGGAAAAATGCCATTGCTACTATATTAAAAGAAAAGCAAAGCACATAATAGTCGTAAGTGAAACAGCACAAATTACGATAAAAATCTAGGTGATTGCGCAAAACTATTTTAGAAATATTTCGGTCTAGTACTGTTGAAAATGGGCAAAAAATACTGGCCAGCCGCAAATCATCTGTTTTAATATTTTAATTGCCTTTTTGCGCATGTTTTCATGTCGCAAGTCATTTATTGCAAAGCATCCAGCTGACTTATTCGAATTCATAAGTTAGCCAATGCAATGAAAATATTTGTATTCACCAAGATTACCTAAATTGCATTCAAAAGTTTGCTTTTATAATATCCTCTATGCAAAGTCTTTTAAGTGCTAAAATATTTTGAAAACCTCATTAAGAACAAGGCTACATTGGTGGTTGCAGATGTGGATTCACGCTATTCAATACTATTAAATAGATTTTGTTAACTTTAATGTACCCTCATTTTTTATTTAAATGAGGTCTTACATTTAATGTGATAGTAGCTCATATTTAACATTATAAATACATTTTAATAGAAATAACTTGATCATTATATGTCAAATGCTATTTCGTTTATTTTGCCTGGTGGTTTTTTTTCTAAAAGAAGTATTTATATGTTAATTAAAAAAACACACAACTATTTTAATTAAATGTTTTTAAAAACATAAATGTGAATATTTATAAGGATTTTTGAGTGGCAGTTCTGCATTTGAGTTAATTTTGTGCTTTAATAGGAAAAATTGAACTAATCAACTAATCAAATTTCAGGCACAAGAGGAAATAGTGATGAGTTTAAAAGTATAAAAAATGAATATTTAAGTATCACTTAAGTGTAGTGAATTGAAACGTCACTTAAATGTAAGCTTTTGTTTGGCTTTTTGAAAATGTTTGTAAAAGAACATAAATCTAACAAATATTAAAGAAGTAATTTAAATATATATACTATATGCGTGATTGCTGAGATTGCAATAGCGAATCCTTCTCACATAATTAAAAAATTAATTTAACAGTTTGCTAATATTGCACGACTGAGTTATTGATGATTGTTGCAGTTTGGATCATTTAAGAAAACATTATCAATTTTTGTTAAATGCTCAGAAAAATAATTTTCACGGAATGTATAGATTTAGTAGCATAAATACGAACAACTAAATTTAAATCAAGTTTCTTCCAGAATAAATATTTTATCTTCTTTTTATGGATTATTTTTTTCATGAAGGTTTAAAAAGCACTACTTTTACTAATCTATTGTTTAATTGTGTTTCAAGTTATCTTCCCCAAATTTAAGAAGTTTAATAGAAACCGAGGTATTTTCTGTTCAATCTTCATCTTTTGAAAGCTTGGTTTCTAAGAGAAATTTATTGTTGGCATGTCAAAATTTCAAATTTAACTGCTCAAAGTAAGATATTTAATACGAATGATTAAATATGTACCGTTTAACGCCATCGAACTTTCACTGCTGGCTGTCCATGTTAATAATTTAAAAAATGTATACCAGGACAAATAAATTTTGACTAAGATCTTCGAAAATACACAAATAAATAACTTTATGATTGATAGTATGCATTTGATTAAATTGTTTATAATACATAATATTTAACAATGCTACTCCATACATTTTAAAAAGGAAACTTTTAGGCTGTATAAACAATGCTTACGACTAAATTAGTGAAAGTTGATAAAATATTACTCTTCGCTTATATTGAAATTTCTAATAAAAATTAAATTTAACTTACGATTTCAAAAAAAATTTTCTTCTTGATTTTCAACCTGATGACCTCCTATTTCAACTAATTCATTATAATATAACGCTTGCTTGACGTTGAATGTGTCTGCTATGAACGGTTGAATTTTATTATGCGCAGAACTATTTACTCTTAGTATCCTAGATCGAAATTAGCCTATCAAATTGAGATGAAATAATAGGTGCAAGTAGAAAGTTTCACTGCAAACGAAGGAATTTTGTGAATAATAAATAACTATGGAAATTTAAAAAAAAACATTCTCTAAAGCTTGAATGCTTTATTTATTGCAAAACGTCAAATAAAATATATTATAACATCATTTTACCATTCAATAGTGTCTATTCACTCAGTACGCAAGGTTCAATTTCTCCTGGAAACATAGTCATTGGCAAAATATATTTGATCTGATTTATTTATGCGTAGTGATTAATTAAAAAATAATATCATTTATATTTCTGACCGTATAAAAGTATTAAAAACTCATTCGGATTTAAATTCATATTTTTGAATATAATTTGTGCTGAGCAAAAACGTAAATATACATTTCATATTTGCTACATAATATCGGTATATTAAATCATGAATACTATAGAATGCTTATTTAGATCAAATTGTGTGTGATTATCAGAAATCATGTTTTATAAATCTTTAAAATAGTCACACAATCAAGGTATGCATATTTTAAAGACCACAACTTTCAATTCGGTGCGTCGTTTCATGA
>JAUOZQ010001121.1:0-17947 GCA_030710315.1 Anomotaenia brevis
TCCACAATCTTTACAAATGAATCCATTTAACCATTACGTCGACTGACCAATTTATGCTACTGAATGTAATTTCAGTAAATTGTAAAACAGCCTCAATAATACTAAATAATTATTGAGTGAGAAGTCTTTTCCGAATAAAAGTAGCATAGTTTCGCCCTTAATAAGACTAAATATTAAATCACCTTAGAATTCGATTTTTTATATACTAGGTTTCGATAGACATATATGGATGAAGAAAATTAGCATTGAAATTAACTGATTTGGTGCGATGAAACATATTTGGGGTTGATAACAGCAACAATAGGCATTTGTATTTCCACTTCCGCTGTTTGACTTATGAAAAGCATCTAAAATGTTAGGGCCTTTTTTAGGCTTTGAAATGTATTGCAACATGATGTAGTAATGGGATTTCCCTTAGAAAATAACCTATTACGCCGTATACATATCAAAGCAGACTTATCTCAAATAATTGTTTGATACCAACTAAGTTTTCTATGCTCAGCAAAGTCTTTGCAAACTTAAATGAAATGAAAACACAATTTTCATAATTCAAGCTTAGTTAATCTAAACAAAACACATAGTGGTTATTGAAAGTCCAAAAGCCTTGAACAAAAAATTTTCCCGCTTGTTGACGTCACAGCCAAGAAGCAGCGGGAGTAATGTTTTAATTAATTTGCCAGCCTTAATGAGCAATTACAGTACTTTTGGACTTAATCTTCATGAATATTCTCTGTGATCAAATGAAACCTGTATAATCCGTATTGAGTTCATGCAGCTGTGAATGTGTTACGCTTATAACTTGTGGATTAATAAAGCGAAAAATTGATCGTTTGGAAAGGAATCTGCAGGATTACTGCTAGCCATGAAATACCAGGTACATGCAGAACTCCTTACTTGACCTCTGGGGCTGCACGTGACCTCCCAATTGGAGTCGTGCAATTGATCAGGTGTGCATATGACCATGGAAAGCACTACAGATTCAAAGCCCAGTTTCCATGAGAAAATATGTAATACACTTAGAAATTAGAAACTTCTATCGATTACGAGCTCTGTAAATAAATTGTGACAAGGGAAATATTCAAAGTCATTAATTTGTCGAAAAGTGATAGTTTACTTCTTAGAGATATAGTAACTTGAAAAAGACAAATACGTTTTTAATTCAAAGTAAACTTGTGAATGCTGATATCAGGCAAGATGATAGCAATCTGCATTTATAACATTTTTAAAAAAATGACTTAAGGCATATAATTTAGACTTGATTTTACTAATTTAAATTACGTCGATCGGATCTGCACTGAGGAGAGAGAGACGTAGAGAAGGTAGAGGTGTAATAAGCCACTGCGCAAAACAACGATCCCGGTGTTATTTGATATTCTAAGCGTCTTCATGACTTCAGTGGTAAGTATGTTGATGTCAGTGGATGCATCATTGCAATATTTTAAGAACAATAAGAGTCTATGCAAGAGTCTGTGGAATTAACTGGCCTAAATATTTTGATCAAATTAGGGAATGCTTGTGAAGTGGCACTAACTTACTACGTATTCAAGTAATCAGGTATTTAAGACAGTTATCTTAGATACCAGTGTTGCACATGAACGCCTTCAGTAAAATAAAAACGTCTTTATTGCATATCTATTTCTGATCTATATTTAAAACTGCACGAATGTGGCTATTTTAGAAAATAAAAGTGAATCCATGTCATCTTCGAACGCAAACCAGATAACCGGTAACGAATTAGTGCAAACTTATGTATTCGTTTGAGGATGCTCATTTTATTTAAATGACCTTTCACCCGAATAGATATTTGGATTTCGCGAACTGGCTTGGGAATCAATTGAAAACATCGTCTATCTCTGAGACACTGCAATCGACTGAAGTAATAATTGAAAATCCTTGAGCATTGCACTCGGTAAAAAAGAGCCTCATCTCAGCCTCTCAGACCTGCATTTCTGCCTGTTTACTTGCTTTCAATTCAAGTAAGTAAATAAGTTTTAGGTATTCCAAAGACATACAACGTTTATGAATTACTCAATTTCTCGAAATTAGTTTCATCGATTTCTGTAAAATTGGTCTGATAGGTGTAATATACCAACTTTTTTTTCATATTCCTCACTGAGGGCAAGGTAAATGAAAATTTATTTGCAACCTTTGCGAAATACTTTCCCCCTAGCACATGCAGTATTTCAAATAGTACAGTCTCAATGGATCCCAAATCCGTTAAATGTACAGGATGGTGGTACCTGCTTAAATAGTGCTCCTTTCCAGAGTCTAATAATGAATCGAAATCAATAAAGCAATGAGAAAGGCTTTATCTATCCTGAAAAAACTCAAGATTAGGACTGAGGAATAATTACTTCAGAATAATACCAAAAGAAAAAATGGGGCAACTGTGGACGGTGGATGATGCAGAATACATTGCAGCATTTGATGCTGATTAGGGATTTCCGAAAGCTATACCAGCCTGAGACTCAGAGAGTTGGTCACTCTGGTGAAAGCTGTGTTGACACAAAGGAATACAACTATTCAGTTCGTCTTTGAATGCGTTCATAAACTCGTAGGCGTTTCTTAATGGAAAATCGGCTGGCATTACTACGAGATCGCTGGTGCACTCATCCACACGAACGAGGTTGACTTTTCCATTGTTGCTAAAAGCGAATGTGGCTCGCAGTTTCAATCCGGTGATATTCAATCTCGCTGAGTAAAAGTTACCGTAAGGCGTAGTTAATGCCTGAAAAATTAAAATCTTTATTTAGAAGAACTTACAAAATGGAACGAGACTTGGGGCATTGAAATATTGTATGCAAAATCATCATCTTCCACTGTCAAGCGTGAGCATTTAATAACCCAGGATCCTTTAAGTAAGCTCAGAGCCTTGAAATTTGTCATTTCCGTTGAAATATCTTTTAATGCACAGTACATCGCAGCACTTGCTCCATTTTTTATATTCGTGTCTCCATTGTTCGCCTCATCATCTGAATCTGAAATCGACTTCTAGAAGAAAGGGACTTAGTTAATTTAGGAAAAGCTATGCTGACAGTCAGTACAATAAAAAGAGTATATTAGTCATTTGCAACTTATGAGTGAATGAATGAATGAGTCTCTGGATTGGAGGCCTTATATACTGCTGTTCACTTTTTACGTGAACTTGCAAGAAATTGGATTCATATTGTGACTCACATATTTTCCAACAAGAACGAATTCTCCAATGTTTTGGTAGCTCAAATGATATAGAAAAGTCGATGCAGTAAACGTACTGTAAAAATGGGTTAAGGAATCCTCATAAGGGACAGATCCCCTACTACCCGCCTTTGAAAAAAATTTGGCTTAGCTTCACACTATGTGAACATTAAAACTGGACAGAACCTGCCTCAGAGTATTAAAGGAACGAAATAAATGTTTACTAGAATGTTTTCTAACAATATATCAAATATTTAACGGATTCAAATGTGCAAGCGTGACCTAACCCTCACAAACCTCAGTTTCATAATATTAGCAATGCCACGCCCTATTGCACACATTATCTTACATTTCTTATAATACAATTAATATGATATATATGACATATCTAATATGTTGTATATTTTTATGTTTTATAATTTATATAATCAACGTAACATCAACTGGGGTTGAAACTCCGGAGAAAATACTGTGAATAGTAAATTCTCCACCCTTGACATCAAATATATCATTCCAGCCATATATAACATAAAGAAAGAAATGTGGAGAGTTTCGTTTTCTATGAGAGAAGACATTTGAAACGAACAGGTTGCATGTGATATGCATGAATGGCCTGTTTATTATTGTTTTTCTTTCCTAGTTTGATAGAAAAACTGATAGATTAGGGAGAACATTCTACCCATCTGTTTTGATTGCCAGATTATTTGGAAATACTGTCATGTTAAATGTGATTAATCTTACTCTCGCTTTAAAGTCAACGTGAATATTTTTAAAACGATAAATGTTCTGTTTACGCGTTGCGCTGATGTAGATACTGATTTCAAAGGCAAGGACACGAACGAACCAATCACAGATCGCTTAGTCCTTAAAGTTATAATCACTTTATAAATTCCAATAAGCAGAATTGCGTGTGGTTTGCATGAAAGGTCATATCTTCCTCTGCAAAACCACGTTCTGGTGGTTTAATGCATTTGAGAAATTCTAGCCTTGACAAAGATTCTATAAGACTAACGTAGCATACTAACCCAAGTCAGATAGTATATCTTTAAATAGCAAAATAATACTATGGAATAAATTAATTTCCTAGTAAATGTACAACTTGTTGCCAGTAATACTATGTGCAACATTTACCAGGACTGACTAGTTATTAATGTAATCTTACATTTTATTTAGCAGGATTCCAGTAGAATTTAGGTTAAAAACTTAAATATGCTAAAATGACCATAAAAGTTGTTAAAGAAAATAATAGAAAGGCTAACTAGAAAAAAGGAAATAAGTTAGGTGAAAGTTAGCGGAGGGTAGAGGATAAACATTCACAGGCTTCACGTCATCTCATGGTGATTTGCCAATTGGGAGCAAGAATTTAACTTGAGATACATAAAGTAGTTCAGTTTGACAAAACAGGCTTTAGCTTTCAGAATCTGTTTTTCTAAGAGGCTAATCGGCTGACAGTTTCGTTCAACTACTCACTACAAAGAACGTGAATGTTGCCAGTGAAATTAGCATCTATTACATTCTAAGGCAAGCAGACCGTAATCCAGGATCCTTAAATAGGTTTTTGACTTTAAATATGTCGCTCCAGTTCCAATTTCCTTTTGTGCATTGTAAACAGCATTACTTGCACCAGTACCATTCTTAAAAACACTTTTTTTTAAATAAATTGATTAGAAATGATCTTAGTTAAGGTAAAGCCCTTACCGGTCTGAGAAAAAAGCCAGACGGAATTAAAGTCAAACACGAAATGTTGATTTTATCATGAGGAAACTTCATAATTCTGAGGTATTGAGAACTAG
This sequence comes from Anomotaenia brevis, assembly GCA_030710315.1. Lineage (NCBI taxonomy): Eukaryota > Metazoa > Platyhelminthes > Cestoda > Cyclophyllidea > Dilepididae > Anomotaenia > Anomotaenia brevis. The sequence goes on from JAUOZQ010001121.1 coordinate 4,971, forward strand.
TGTGCAACATTCCACCGGCAGAGTAGCCCGACAAGAAAGCAGGTTCACAGTGAAGTTCACCTCCTGTTTGGAAACTGGCATTCCCAAAATGCTTTGCATAGTTGTAGTGAGGTGAAGAAGAAGAGAAAATGAATGCTTGTAGAATTTTTCTTAAAAATGCGTTTTTCAATAAAAACCTAGGATAGATGGGATATTTACATGAGAAGAATACCAAAAGGAAGTGATGAGGTGACTGTGGACGGTGAATGACGCAGAAAGCCATTCAAAATTTAATAATGATTAGGGATTTCCGAAATCAATGCCAACCCGAGGCTTAAAAATTTGGTTAATCTGGTAAACGCTGTATTGACACATGGGAAGAGGGCTATTCAGTTCGTTTTTGAATGCGTTCACAAATTCGTCAGCGTTTCTAAATTGGAGATCGGCTGGCACTGCGACGAGATCGCTGGTGCACTCATTCACACGAACAAGGTTAACTTTTCCATGTTTGTTAAAGGCGAATATGTCCCGCTGTAGCAATCCAGTGATATTCACTACCCCTGAGTAAAAGTGATCGTAATCTGGTGCGAATGCCTGAAATACATAATCAGTATGTAGAAGAACTTACAAAATGGAACCAGACCTGGGGTATTGATATATAGCAAGCGAAATTATCGCTTTCTCCTGTCAAGCGTGAGCATTTTGTAACCCAGGATCATTTAAGTAAACTCAGAGCCTTGAAATTTGTCAATTCCGTTGAAATTTCCTTCAGTGCACAGTACATCGCAGCACTTTCTCCATTTTCCATATTCGTGTCTCCATTCTTTGCTTCATCATCTGAATCTGAAATCTACTTCTAGAAGAAAGGTACCTACGAAAATTAGAAAAAATCTACTGAGATCCAATAGAATAAGGAAGAGCGTTTTAGCCATTTATAACTTATGAGTGAGTGAATGAATGAGTCTTTGCATTTGAGGCCTTACATACTGCTGTTCAATCTTTACGTGAAATGGTAAGAATGTGGGTTCTATTTTGTTTCACATATTTTTTATGTATAAAGAAGTTTTCCAATGTTGTGGTAGCCCAAACGATATAGAACAGTCTATGGGGTAACAAACTGTAAAAATGATTACTCTACTCATTCAGATTTTGTAAATTTCATAAGGGATAAATACCATATAACCCGTCTTTGAGAAGTCTAGCTTAGCTACACAATACAGGAACATTAATACTGGTCAGAACCTACCTCAGAGTAATAAGGGAACGAAATCAATGTTTGCCAGACTGTCTTCAAATAATGTATCAAGATGTTTCAAAGTATTGTATTGCGCTAACTTGATCTGACCCTTACAAATCGCAGTGGCATAATCTTAGCAATGCCTTGTCCCCTCCTTCAGGTAGAGACCAAGCAGGTCTTTATACACGTATTAAAGCAATGTAACTTCAAGTGCCTCTGAGTTATGATCTGCGAAGTCGCTGCATACTTCTATAATGAATGCAATTACTGAAAAACCCCATATTTTGACATACTTTTTCCATCATAAACTAACTCATAGTGGCTGGCTGATCAGCTGTTCAAGGCGTATGCCACTGACAACGTGAGTAGGTACACTGCTTGCATACTTGTAACCTGCTCAGATATGAATCGCCCCTATATACTTGCAGCTTCTGCTCAAAGATTGCAACATATATGTTAGGAATGCCTATTCCATAATCTTGCTTTCCGCTTCCATAAACCAAATTATTTCTTCCAGAGTTCAGCGTAACCTTCTTCTCTTCAGATGTTTCTCAGTAGATTCAAGTAATGGTTACTGGTATAGAAATCAGCATTATCTTATAGAATATGGAATCTGTATTTTAAGCAGATTTCGTATTTTACAAATTCACGACAATCTACACCAAAACGCAAAAGGAAACATTGTAAATAATTGCCCACGGCTATCAAAGACATGAATCCCATCCTCAGCTTTAACATCCTCGAAAGTAGGAATGATTTACGCATTCTACTTAATCAGGTTGCCACCAAATCGAATTCGCTCTTATGCCTATATCGTGGAGTACATTTTCACGGTTTCAGTGTAACCGGAGAAATACTGGAAAACGTAATTGCTAGAATTGCAAATAGCTTCAAAGACAATGAATAACAATGGCTTTCTAGTAAAAAAGACAATTACTATTCTGCTGACATGACCTTTCAGGCATTGAATTTTTATGCCTAAGTGGTAAAATGAAAATTCTATCTTCAAGTGGGTGATATTTCTATCTTTAGATGCTTATCTACAAATGCTCTAGCAAAGCTCTGATAACCACAACTAAATAATGGAGACGGCATAAAGCAATCGGGTTTCCAAATTGTAATTCTTCATGTACTCAAGGTCAACTAGCGTGTTTGAACTTGGCGCACACACAAAAATATGAATTTGCATTATTTCAATAATTTTTCTTTGCGTTTATTTGGATAACTTCCACCAAAGATGAACACCACTTCAGCGGGCATAAATAAAAAGTATTCTTTAATTTACATAAAAACGTTGGGTTATAATTTACATATCTATTATTTTCCTACAGGTATAGTATTTCCATATCAACAAAATATTGATGGATATGCAAATGAGAAATAGTTCAAGTCCACGCTTGCTGAATGTTAACTATTAATAGCAAGATTATGAGCGTGACATCTAAATACGACTTGATATCTTATCCATTTCTTTGGCAATGACATTTAAATTTTTAAACAAAAATTTAAATCAATGGGTATGCAAATGAAAAGCAGGTCTAGCTCAAGCTTGCTAAATGTTACCAACAAAAGAATATAGGTAATGAAAGGTAAAAATGAATGCCACATATCATTTGTATTTTTAAGCGTTTTTTGGCTATACACAGGAGAGTGATATTTCGAGACATACGCGAATATGTAAAAAATTACAAGTAGACTTTCTAAATAGCTCATTACGTTTATAATGCTAATCGGGTAATCGTGTAAACCTCCATTTCTAAATTTGTAGGAAATTTGAATTTATATTCATCTTGCAATAAAATCGCCTAGTTCAAAGATATGTTAGTTGACCTTTAGGACATGACAAATTACAATTTGGAAACGAGATTTCGGTATACTAGTGCAATATATTTAGTTTTGCTTATCAGAGCTTTGTAGATAAGCTTCTAAAATGAAAATATCTTTAACTTGAAGATAGAATTTACATTTTAACATTTGGGCATGGAAATACAATACCTGCAAGAGCATGCCATCAGAACATGTGTCGTTTCAGTTTAACTAGAAAGCTATTGTTATTCATGGTCTTTTAAGCTACTAGCAATTCTATCAACTACGATTTCAAGTTTTTCTCTCGATACATTGAAACCGTGAAAATGTTGTTCATGAAGTGGACTTTAGTGGCAACTTGATTCTGTAGAATGCGTAAATCAGTCCTTCTTTTGATGATGCTAAAGCTGCGGAAGGGATTCATGTGTTTGCTAGCCATTACTAACGGGTGGAACGGAGCATCTGCATCGAACAAAAATGTATGGTTGAATTTAAGTGAATTTTAGCATTGCATATATTGGGCTCTGCATGATACTCAAACAAGGGTGTGTCAAGAGTGTGCTTATTTGATTATAAGAAAACATTTAGCTATTCATTACCCAACATTTAAACACAAAATGAGAAGCAAATTGGTGCTTCTTTCAAACAGGCACATGATACTTTAATCCACTGAGGAACATCTAAAGTTGAAAAGGTTGCACTGAACTCTAATTGTTTATTATGGTCATTGAGAAAAATAATCTAGTTTTTGGAAACGGAAAGCACAATTATGGAATAGGCATTCCTAACAAATATGTTGCAATCTTAGAGCACAAACTGCAAGTATATAAGGGCAATTCATATCACAGAAAATTATAAATATGCAAGCAGTATGCTCGTCATCTTCCAGCCACTACGAGTTAGTTAATGATGGACAAGGTACGTCTAATTATAGAGGTTTTGCAGTAATTGCATTCATTATAGAGGTATGCAGCAACTTCGCACATCATAATTCAGAGGCACTTGAAATCACGTTGCTTTACTACGTGCAGAAAGCACTTGCTTGGTTTCTACCTGAAGGAGGTGGTAAGGCAGATACGTTTTGATTAGATTTATCGTCGTTATTGCCATTATTATTGAAAAAAATGGTGCATATTTATTGTAGTTTTTAAATTTAAAACTTTGTAATCGGCGCAATATTATTACCATCGGTGTGCGTAGAATTCAAACAGGCAGTTCTACCGGTGTTCTAATTGGCAAAGTCAATAACATTTCATCTGCTGGCTCTGTAACGACTTTAGCAATGTGTTTTTCACCGAAATTCCTAATCTGCAATGTAAACATGATATACAACGAAGCTGAATGCATCATCAGAATATCAGTAAAAATTGACAGGTATAGGAAAGTATGAAGTCTACATTGGTCAACAATTCTCTCACTTTTTTATTAAAACTCAAGCATGTGTTTTTTGGTTAGCGTGGAAATGATCATATATATATAGAACCATAAAAATGAGGTTTTCAAAATGTTTCGTTACTTGATATCTCATCCTTTTTTCGAAATGGCATTATGAAGCGATTTTGGTCGACTTTCATCTGCACAGTTGCAGTTTCCAGTGTTTGAATCGACACCTGATTCTGTTATAAGCAGTTTACCGCACGACATTTGCTTTCGAGGCTTTTGTATGCTGGAAGCTTGCATGTGTTTAACGGAGAATCCATCAGGTGTAACTATTACCCACAGATTATGGATATTTTGAAAGACGACTTTGTGTACATAAAATGGATGGCTCTAACATTAAAATCAACGTAGCAATAAGGAAATGTGACTGAATTCATTTAGTTATCTCAACATTGATCCAAAATACCGAAATCCTGTTGAATATTGGCATCGGTAGCATTTCTCTTTATAATTACATTTTTGACTTGGAGTGAATTAACAGAGGAGCCTTACGTTCCCAATATAGCACTAAAATATACATGAAAGATATTCAACATTATAGGTAAAATTATACGAAATTACGGATTCCGGCCATGTGGATGGTTTATTGAGACTAATCTATAAAATAAGCCTTCCAGATGATGAATTGGTCGTTACAGAAATATGAATGCCGAAATCGATTCACAACAAATCTAAATTAAGCTTTTATTAGCGTCGTTTATCGCGTGCAAAATCCCTAATACAACCTCAGACCCTCCGCTATCGAATGACCTAGAAAAAGCTTCATCTGCAAAAATGACTTAGGTATCTCGAAATCAATTAATTCATAATGAGAAACTCAAAAATCAATTTTTGTCTTTACGAAAGAAAAGACTAACTATGAATGACTCATATTAATGTGCGAAAAAAACGCATTTCCAACTATTTTGAATGACGGACTCATTAAAAATGTGTATACAGGTCAGGATATTGCTTTGAAAATATTCTCTGAAACAGTTATCTTGAATACTACACTGTCCAAGGCTTAAAATACCTGATATGCAACCCGAGTAGACATAGGTCTACGCGTTTAACATCATCATCCAATTTAAGAAGGTGGCCAAATTAGTGGATACTTCTGAATCCGAACAGATAGGGCAAATTCATTTTTATCACTATTTTCTGAATTTCAGGATAATTTGCATTAACATTGAAAGTTTGAAAAGGCAGTTTAATGCACCATTTCAACAATGAAATAACAAACCGGTGAGGAGGGCGATTGGCAAAAATTAGCTTCGTGTCCGTATTTAAAGCATAAATAATTGTTTCTTTACTAATGATATTAATATAAATCAACTATAGTTAATAAAAACGGTTTATTAATCAGACATTAGTTATTGATGAGGAATTGTAGACTAGAGTAGACTGGACTAGCATTTGCGTTCCGTGACTTATTTTATATCGAGGAGTTTTTCTAGGATTTCATCCCTACTTTTCTATCAATCACGCCACTGTATAAAGTATTTCTTGATTCAGCATAAATTCTAAAAAAATATTTAAATATCTAGTTGTTTGAAATTGTTTGCAGAATTTAATTTATAATTCACAATTTTGGCTGTTTAAGGTATTACAGTTCGCTAATTTTATCCTGCAGAAGTAACCAACGTGACAAATCCCTTCATTCGATTTGCAAGTCAAACAGTGTATTACAAATTTTGATTTACCTTCTGTCGCCATTATCATTTCAGTCTATTTTTAATTAATTATTTTTCTAAAAGATTATAGTGATAAACGAAATGATTTCAATAATTAAAATTCCGAATTCAAAAATCAAAATAATTTAGCAAAAATGTTTGTTCAATGCAAAGATAAAGTAAATCAAAAAGAATTTAATTTTTTTAAACATTCATTAAATTAGAGAAAAATCTTGTCTCAGGGCAGTTTCTTAGATTGTTTGATATCAAAGGTTATTATCGCACAATGTTAACTGAACTTCAAACACTTAAAATAAATTTGATAACTAAAATGGGGGTCACAGACCGTTGTCAAAATATTTTATTCAAGTGAATTCGATTGCAATATTACAATAAAAGAATAAAAGGAGAAAAAAAGAAAAGAGCATTAAAGTAGTTTGTTGAATTTGTATCTACATTTGTTTAGTAGAGTCACATTGACTTAAAAGTAAGAAAGTTAAAACAACTTCATTTTAAAGAAATGATTAAAGGATAATTTGTGAATTAGAAAATGAACTGGGCCAAATATTTTCTAAAAACACTAAATACAAAAAATGTTTTAACAAACTGGTAATGCAATTTACAAAAATTGATCCAGCAATCATTATACTTAGTGAATTTGAATAATGAGCATGAGCCCTTAATGTACCTCCCAACAATCAATTAGGTAAGCATCTTTCAATTAAAGGAACATATTTAATCTACCTGATGTGTAAATTGCTAATTTGAGAAACTGAATTAGAGATAACGTATTCATCTTTGAGTGTTTTACTTGACAATTTCGAAAGAAAGACAATTTAAAAACAAAGGAGCCAAAAATGCCATTTCTCTGAATTTTGGAAGCTGTAGCAAAAAATAAATTCGTTGTGTTGCGTCTCTAAATTAAAATACAAACTTGCAGCAACTAAAATTTTTGCTAAATAATGTTCGAACTTGACTTTTATTATAAAATATCAATGGAGGATTATAGGTAGGTGATCATGAAATGCTGTCGTCTTCAAATACAGTCCTGAAATACAGCTTGTGAATGCCAGTATATTTAATTAAAAAATTGAGATGTATTGTAAATTACTCTGTGGTTAAACAGTGCAAGGACTTTATTGTCAGCATTACGGAGCTCTGAGCACACACGACAATATAAATTTGCACTAATTCATTATTTTTTAAAATTATTTGGAAAACTGTCACCAAAGTTGGACATCACTATAGCGGACATAAATACTACAAAGTTTTATTTATTTGGATGACAGCATTGGGTTACAAGTTGCTTGGATTTACCTACAGGTAATGTATTTGCATATGAACAACAACGATTGAGGATAGCTGTGCGTAGTAAACCCTTACAATTATCACGATTGACGATGGATGTTTTAAATGTTTAAAACATGTCTTTGTGTGGGTACTCCTATGGAATTTCAATATTTTGTAGTTTCATTTAATCGAAATTACCGATATTACTTTTAAAAATAGCACCTCATTTATATAAACAAATCGTATGCGTTATAGAAAAATCCGTGGATACCAAATCCGAAAGACGCTTTATAATTATATTATGAATATTCGACTCTTTGGCTTGCTAAAAAGCCTTTTCCTTTTATGAAATGCAAAACCAAGACAGGAAAAGATGCTATTCTCTAATAATTTGAGAACGCTTAACAACGAAATGTCACTAGCAGTACTCAGATCGACTGAAAATGTTTTTTTGCTAACGAAGAGCAGACCAATGCACAAAATTTGTTATATGGAAGTAAAAACGTATATTCATAAAATCCCTCCTTGTCGTGGCAAAATTATAAACGCTTTTTATAAATGCTCTTTTCAAATATTCTCTCTTTACAGTGTCTTTCAATTTATAGATGGTTTCAAATGTATGCTTTATCCTAAATGACCGTTTTCAAGGTAAATGCTTATCACAAATTGTGGTTGCAGATGTACTTGCAAGCTCTCTGTGTTAAGGGCCATATCCTTTGGCAAAACCAAAGTCAATAAATTTAGATCTATAAATGTTTGTAAAATCCTTAAAAAATAGCATTGATTTCGCCAATTTTTCGGAAAGGCTTATTGAGTGTCCTCAATAATCTTTTTGTTTTGCTATATTATGTGCGATTTTCTATAAAATAACTTTAATTTATTTCTTAAAGGCTATTTCCTATTAAAAATATTTTTTATCTAATCGCACAGAATTTCGCACGGATTTATGCACTTTCTTCAAGCTATATTTTCGTCCCCGATCCGCATATCTGCATTAGATGGATTTTCAACAACATCTCAGGAGACTGATGCCAGATAAATTGGATTTGTATTAATAACAATCTGACTGATTTTGCGGAAATAAACTTAATGCACATAAGCTAAGGACTGGTTTTAAGTCACAAAGGGGGCAAAAGAAGTGGCGGGTATTACATTTTGCCAGATAATTAAAAGCAAAAGCACTTTGCATCTCTGGCTCCCATGCGATATTTTTGAAGCAATTAATTTAAGTAAGTTGAAAGTGCTTTCTACACCAGAGAACCCTAAATTTCCAGAATGCCTTTATAAACACTACGTGCAACTATGCGCTGACGATCCCGAGGGGAAAATTATTTTCTCATTACACTTTGAATAATGAATGGCAAAAGGCACACTGTTATATTTACCTTAAAATTATTTTCACGAACTCTATCAAACATTTTCGACCGGTCGTTGATACATTCTCAGCGAATTTGAATCGATTTTCTCGTTTTCCGTTATATGTCCTAATTTAATATGCAAATGTAATGCACTTTATTAAAGTTGTCAATGTTTGCTTTCCAAATGATATATTTAAAATACCAATTAAAAGTGATTTAATCAAAGCAATTTTTTAACCAATAGCAGTGAATCTGCTCATAGTCAGCAAAAAGGGTTACTGGAACATTAAAAACTAAAAAATATATGTATGGGAACGTTAAAACCTCACAGCTGCTTATATCACTTAGCCAATACACCAAAGTCGTTAGTTTCCATGGTATTTGTTTTTATTTCAACAAGTTGCCTACTTAGTTTTTATCCAATTTATTACTATACCATCTCTTTTTCTGAAAATAATAAACATTTTAACTCTATAATTTTTTTTTGTTTTTTGTTTTAAGGAGCAAGTGCATGAATCAGTTAATGTAAACAAACGAATGAGGAACATGTCGTGCTCGTATGTACGAAGCAATCCAACCAACATGTCACAACACATCTGAAACCGAGCAAAAATCGCAAAAAGCCTGGCTGACGACTTCTTTCAGGATCGTGGCGAGGCGAAATAAATAAACTGAAATATTTTGTTTTCTATTGATTTACAGAAATTAAGAGAAATATATTTGTCTGATCGTTAGATGCCTTAAAACTGATTTTTAAATAAGCTAAATATATCGTTATAGACATATCATCGTTAATTCAAGATCGTAGTTATATAAAAATAATGCATTAATTAACCAATTTGCTTGTAAGTGTTTAAAATATATTTTTGAGATCGACTTGTGTAGAAAGGGCACATTTTTATGATGATATTAAAGCGTAAACTGACACTTTCGTAAATATACTGGCTAGTAAGTTTGATTGGCTTGTTTTACAAACTCGTTAAACCAAAATCAATTTATCTTTAACGCATTTCCATATTATTTGCATGGAGCATAAATATTAAGTAAATGTCTATCTTACGTTTAAAGTGCAATTTAAATTGATAGGTTTGCCTTATGACTACAGTTATAATACTACTACACATCCTTCGTTTGTCAGCTGCGATATAAAAGCAATTGAATGTTATCCCCTAAACGAATCAAATTTTTAGCAAATTTTGCATTTTTTTATTTAATTTTTAGAAACTTGTAATCGTCTTAGTTATATTCACGAATATAGGCGCTACTAGCTGTTACAAAAGGATAAACTTAAACTGCTTTAACTATCAAATAATCCAATTTAGACGAAAAGCGAAATTTAAATTCGAATAAATGCATCCTGATCCTCAAAATGTGTTTATATCTAAGTGCCAAACATATTTTATAAAACGAAATAAAACACTTTGAAATCATTTTATCACCTAAACAGAATATTAGCAGCTTCGATACTTTGACCTCATGGCAGAGTCCAATTTGAAATGAATGGGAACGTTTGAATACTTTTAAAACAAATAATCAATATACACGTAAATATCTCCTGCTTTAAAACCAAACAGATGTTGTTAATGTATTGCAAAAAATGTTTTAAAAGTTATAAAATCATAATTAAAAATGAATTTTGCTAACCCTTTTATATGCTTACCCGCAAATCTATTTTAATGTTATTTTTAAATGAAGAAGAACGTTTATTCATTTGTTGCCTTTTAGCTCTCGCTCGCGACAAAATCGTAATTTTTACAAATCATTGTTATTTCTTAGAATTACTTAAACAAACACGTCACAACTGATGGTACCATCTCTTGTGAAAGCTTGCAATTTTGTAATGCAGTCTCATTGTTAATTATTTGTGGAGTGCCCTTGTTCCGCATATGTGGTCAACTACTGAAGCATATAATTCAGTTAGAAATTAAGTGTATTTTTAATTTTACATAAAGCATTATCTTGCATTTGCTGTGTTAACTAGACTTCATTTATTTACAATGCAGCTTGTCAACAGATTGAATAATGTATCGTGTAAAACAATATTTGTGTCAAGATGCACCAGACAGACTCCCTTATTGTGAACTTCGGAAAAATGAAGCATATCGCTTTCTGAGTATTTAGTAAACTGTATGTAATATGAATGCATTGGTGGAAAAATGCTGCATTTATTTTGGCAACAAATCAAAAAGTAATATGATAAAAATACAAGTTATTTGTTCTCTAACGTTTGAAAAAAGAACCTTTTTTCATTTCAGATTTCTAATTCGCACTTGCTTAAGCATTTTTAACTAATCAAAGAATATCTTAATGTTTATCCACAGTAGTATATAAAAATAAAGGGGTTTTACCGTCTTCACGAAATAGTGTATCAAAGGCGTATATAAAATTTTAATAAATTATCTCATCTATATAAGGTCAAACTATTTTTTGTATACAACACGTTTTAAATTTAGTTATAGCTATAGCAATCTGGTCAAATTATAAAGCGTTTTCAAGGAAGGATAGACCCCGTTCACAGCTGACGAACAGGAGAACTTCGTGGACAATGTGTTCTTCCTCAATCAGTCTCGTGTTGTCACCTAAGAGGAACAATCCACTATGATTTCTTGTTGCACAATGTGCAGCGCAACCGTGATTTGTCATCTTAACTGACAGCAATTACGTCTCTTCTAAATAAAAAGCAGTGCTGCTTCATTTGTATACTGCATGACAAAACCCAACAAAGATCCTTTTATTAAAGTTGATAGAACAACTTTCTCCAGGCAATAAATCTCCGGTTCATTGGTATTTCGAAGCTTACAAAATCATTTTTAAAACTGATTGTCGGCTTTCAAAAGCTTGCTAATAGATGAACGCCGGTGCTTGGAAAGTCTGTCAAATGACACTTTGATGCTTTCATTTATTCGTAAATATATAACTCATATAGTGATCCCCCTTCAGTTATGTATGATTAGCCGAATCTCACTTGTTTAAAATGACTCATAGCGAGCTTCTAAATCGCCGTGTTTATTTAGACCTACCCAACACTAGGTTCTGTTACGTCGTAGGCACAAAACGCAGCATAATCATTGGAATCTAGACCCCGAGATTGCTCCATATCTGTGAATTTTCCGTACAACTATATATTTTATATCAAAATGTGCATTCAAATCAAAACAATATTATTTTAAAATCATATATGAAAATCTATATATTTCTTAAAAGCATATTCACCAACAATTTCATGAGAATCATGAGTTTAAATGAACAAAAATATTATGAGTTTAATATTCCATGTGACTATTCCATGACAATAAAATAATGTTTAACCAATTTGCTTGGGAGAGTTCAAAATATATTTTTGGGATTGATTTGTGTAGAAAGGAGTACATTTTTATGGTGCTATTAAAGCATAAACTGGCACTTTCATAAGTATAGGGGGTAATACGTTTGAACGGCTTGTTTTACAACCTCGTTAAACCAAAATCAATTTAACATAACTATTAAGTAAATGTCTATCTTGCTTTTAATGTGGTTTGGAAATTAATACGCTTGCCTTATGACTACAGGTATAATACTATTACACATCGTTCGTTTCTCATTTGGATGTTATCTCCTAAAAAGAGTGCAATTTTCAGCTAAATTAGCATTGTATTTAAGTTTAGAAACTTGCAATCACTTTAGTTATATTCACGAATATAGGTGCTACTAGCTGTAACACATGGATAAACTTAAACTGCTTTATCTATTAAATAATCCTATTTAGACGAAAAGCAAAATTCAAATTCGAATAAATGCACCCTGATCCTCAGAATCTGTTCAGATTTAAGTGCTAAACATATTTTATAAAACACATTGATATTTCCACCTCATGGCAAAGTCCAATTTGAAATGAATAAAACGTTTTTAACTAATTTTAAAAACTAATAATCGAAATGAGTAAATATCTTCTGCTTTAAAAACCATGCAAATGCTATTAATTTTTTGCAATAAATGTTATTAATTTATATAATCATAATTAAAAATGAATTTTTCTAACCCTTTCATATGATTACCTGCCAATCTATTTACTGCTATTTTCAAATCAAAAAGAACGTTTATTTATTTTTTTCCTCTTTGGCTCTCGTTCCTGACAAAATCTTAGTATTTTACAAATCATTGTTACCACTTAGAGTTACTTAACCAAACACGCCACAACTGGTCTTGTGGAAACTTGCAATTTTGTAATGCAATCTC
>JAUOZQ010001122.1:0-17935 GCA_030710315.1 Anomotaenia brevis
TGGAACCAAAAGCTTCCTACTGTTTTCGTATCTCACCTCTTAAATTGAAACAAATTTAAAGTGTTGTGATGTCTAATAGAGTTTAGCTCTACTTTACGTCTGAATTTATTTCACCTAGTTAAATTTTGTTTCATGCAACGAAATAGGTAAAATTAAGTTAATTAATATACGGGTTACATGGAGGTATCCATGATTCAAATAAGGGAAGCGCATAATTTTTAATGTGCTCATTCAATCACTTTACGGAGAGGAATATGTGAAACGTGCAACTTACATTTGAAGATGATTTCGAAACACAGAGGTGGAGATTGCACCCTCCACGAAGATAGAAATGGAACCAGACGACGTCCGGCTGCGTTTGCCGATATGCAGCGTCTTGAATCAGCCATCGAAGAAGCCCATCCCACTTCATCAGTTGAGTAGGAATTGAGTAGAACTGCTCATCGTCTCCCGCATTGTCTGAAATCCATCTCAAACCTCGACTCGTCATCCGCTCTTCTCTCCTTCATTCTCGCAGTCAACTTGTTCCACCGTGTTCGGGGATAGACAACTCGTGACTGGCGAAGAAGGCGAATGGAACTCTTATCGAAATGCTGAGCGTCGTAAACTGGGGTAGGGTCGTAGAGCGGACAGAGCACTGCCACAGCCGAGAAGTGGATTGCAACTACCTAAATCAGCAACAATTCATGCTCAGATCTACTGTAAATAATGCAAGACGTGGGCTGTGCTGATGTGGATACTGATTTCGAGGACAAGGACACGAACGAAGTAACCACAGATCGCTTAGTCACAAGAGATTAGTGCCCTGTCAAGATAATTGGTGAACATAACAGCGTATGACGGTGTGCAGACAACACCTAATTCATCCTCCGCTAGTTTGTTTCTCCTAATACAAGGATATACTCCCATCCTTCGTTTTATCCGAACTGGGGAAGCCTTTGGACGTTTGTTCAAATGATAATCACTTTCAAGTCATTCTACAAGTCTAACACCGATTTACAACTATAGCTCAAATTAAAATGGCGTCAAACGCCTATTTGGGAAGATCTACCTAAAGCTCAGAGGCTTTTTAGTACTTAAATTAACGCCTCTAAAATCCATCAGACGCAAGTAATTTCTCTCTAGGGAGTTGATTGAAGAATCCTGTGAAATCATCAACATTTGCTTAATTTCTCCTTTTATTTTTGCGATTCTTGAAGGTAACAAATTTTAATATAAATCCGTCTGTATACCACTCATGAGGAATCTAATTTATTGGCTGAAACTGATAAATATAAATCACTAGTTTTTAGTTATTTGAATATGCAGAAGAACTCAAATTCAGCATTACTGTTTGTTCAACGTCTAAGTAATTGCGTAATGCACTATACCATGTGATTAAATTTCCTTTCAATTTACAATCGCAAGCTCATCCAGCATGCTCAAATACGCTCTTCCACCGATTCCTTGTTTTACTTTCAATGCCAGTGCAAACCACTTCTGGGTTGAAACCACACAAAGTCGATTGACATCCATGAATGCAACTGACTTCCACACCACTGAATGACGGTACCTCTGACTGCGACACTGAAGAGGAAGAGGCCAGCGGCTGGACAGCGGATTCTTCGGTAACGACGGATCTCGAGTCGACTGTGCTTTCAACTGTTCGAATCACGTGGCTAAAAGACTTGAATATGCCTACTTCTATTCTCTTTGCTGCTAAATTTTTCCTTATCCAATGACGACGAGCAATCATTGTTTCGAAAAGGACTTTCAAGTTTTACAATAACATCTTCGGTGTCCATGCGTTTCAACTGTTTTGCAAGTAAAATTTGTATTTATAGCATTGGCCTTATTCAGGATTCCACGGAGATCAATTAGCCTCGATGCTTCCAAGAGATCATATAAACGATCGTGACTTTGATGAGGAGGACTACTATTACTACTACTACTACTGCCATCAGAAAAGCGAGTCTTGTGCTTGTGCCCACAGTATGGAGGATTCCCTAGTTATCTCGTCTTATCGATTATTGATTATTGGTCATTGATTTTTGCCTAACACGTACCGCGTTTTGATTGGTCTTCTTTGTGTGTTTTCCTAACAGGAGGACAAGTAAATTTCCATATAAAACCCCTGCATTTTTTGAAACTAAAGAGGACTTGCCAAGAAGCAAATTCTAATTGGAACCCCCATTCAAACACACCTATTTCACATATACAGGGTGCTTGTAATGCAGTTTACAGATTACTACTTGCTTGGTCGCTCCTCCTATTCCGAAGTATTAACATTTAAAACGCATCCAAATTGTGAATTCTCTCTCAGGCCCTCTTCATTTAGTTCTGTCTGACAAAAGCAATGGGGAGAATTCACTATGAATTGAGCCTCTGACCTTAACCATTGTGGGAAAAACTAACTGGGGGCATCACAATGACTTGCATTGCCGATCGTTAACCTACCATGGAGATTGCGGTAGCTGTCCAATGCTCCTTGACAAGTGCGAAAACACTTCGGCTGCATTAAATTGAGACTGCGAGACGACTGTGACTAGAAGTTAGTAGTAGTATAAACAGGCGATAATTTCTGATTGTGCCAGCCGAGCAGCACAGAGTAGGAGATTTCCGCCCCTATATAAAAGTGGAAAAGCCCTTGTGACATCGAAATTTCCGTCGTATGACTGTAATGGAATGTAATGTAATAAAATGCAACTTGGATAGTGATGTAACGAGTAACAAGCTGGGACAATTAATACAATATCATAATTCGGTCACATTACCCAATCCCACCCCATGGGGAATTCAAGATGGCTCTAAGCCTATGCTAAGCTCCGCCAGTGATTGACAACTTCACGTGGGTGGACGCTGTCGTCGAGAAAATCACACCAATTCCAGTCGTGTCTTGCGTACCACAAAAGTCCCCCAATTAATTGACTCGTGATTTAAGAGGAGACCGTTCCCTTTTCCTCCTGTGGGGAAAGTGCAGGGATTGAGCCGAGGCTCTAATAAGACGGTGGATCAAACAGGAAAGGGAATCTGTTCCACACGGGCCAACTCACAGCGATCGGACAGAATAGTAGAAACAGCTTGAAAAATCAACAAATCACCATCTTCTACTTTGGTGTGGGTCCACCTCAATCACCCAAGGCAGTGGTGATTCATGTGAATTGTGGTTTCGAAAAGGAATTTTAGTTCCTCTCCCAATCCTCGGTTAAAATACCCTCACCCACTTCCTTTAGAGATGATGGCGGCATCGGAAGCAAAGATAGAATTCTCAAATGACTACAAAACCGACTGTAAATTCGGAATTGTGGTGACTCGATGAGAAGCTAAACAGAATTAGGGTGTTCTTCGTGCCGCCATTTTTTACCATGTCCAGTTGCTGTATGTATTAGTACACCACCACCACCACCAACAACATCATCATCATCCTTAAAGATGGCTGCGTTTCACTTCGGAAACCACAGTTCTTAATCAACGATAAGATGATAAATTTGGTAGCTCAAAAACTACAGATAGGTCTTGGCTGCCAATTCTTTTGCCTTGAAGGGAAATCACTGACCCAGGAAATACCACCCCAGCTCATCATCACACAAGCCCGTCGCAATGCAATGTTTTGCATTTGGGAGAAGGCAGCTGTCTCCGTTGAATGCCTCTTTCGGCTGACTCTAAGCGTAGTTCACTCGGTCGGAGGTCAGATCCAGGGTGGTAGATGGCGATTTGTCAGAGGAAATCACATTTTTCCTCTGTTCGAGGGACGCATCAAATCTGGTGGAGGTTTCTACTCCACCACTCCAACGCCGCTTCGTCGAAACACTTGTCGTCTTTGAGAGCGCAGGTCTTCCAATTGCTGCCACCTCTTCCGTGGTGGAGTCCAGGTTTGTGCAGCCCACGAGGAAGGACGCTTTCTGTAGAAACCGGATTCCGTGGGTGTTCATTGAGTATCCTTGGTGTTGCGATGCTCTCTAATAGTTCGATGACTTAGAGTCCGAATCCGACTGAGAATGCTTCCAGAATTCTCTCCTCATCGCTTCTTGTTTTCTCTGAACGCGAAAGCTTCGATGGACGGTTTGAGCGTTACTGCCTTCCAAAAGAGGTTCCATAAGACGTAGTGGTAACTGTGCTCACGAATGTTGGAATCGTGTTCGCAATTGTTGAACTCACGAACGAGCGCGTCTGTAGTGGGGATGCATTCTGATCTAAGATGACTAACCACTCAGTCGTTCAATCAGGCACTTCTTAAATACAATTCCAAGCATCCATTTACCCAGTCCATCATCACTTATTCTCCATCATCGTTTAATGAAAATCAATAATGAATCTGCTAATTGTGGAAAACTACAGGCCTTTTGGTAATATTCCCTTATCGATTGGAATATTCGAAGCGAAATCTCACAGCACCCTCTGATTTGACAAATGGAATTTGCATGGAATGTATCCGAGTTATTTAGAAAAAAAGAATGCACTCTGTTACGAGATGGATAATTCCGTGTTGATGGGCGTATAAATGCTAGGCGGGCTGGTGGAACACGATGCCAATTCGGTTTTAGAATGACCACAGCAACACTTCTGGCATTGGTGAATGAGATCGCTTGCTGCGAGCAGCTCATCCAATTCCTGCAAAGGGACTACCATCAGTGGCTTGAGGATTGCGGCGACTGGGACTATGACGATTCCAACTGAGCGGTGCAGAGAGTGCCCATTTGCGCACTGTGTTAACCAATTGTTAGGATTACAGTTTGTACAGTATTTCTTGATTGGATCTCTAATAAACTCCATTTAATAAAAGCATTCATGCAAACCTCCTTCAGAAGTTCTAATTCGTCATGAGAATTCATCTCGACGAAGAGGGTGGTTCACGAGAACCCCCTACAGGTCAATAAAAGAGCAGAATTAAGAGGAATTTGTTGAAAATTACATCAACACTGTAATTCTCGAAAAGTCAGTAGAATAAATGCATAGGGACTGAATCAGAAATATGCTCGCACACTCTGTTGGGAAGCACATCACGTGAATCCTCAAGTGAAGAGGCATCGGATGATGCACTTCTTCATTGTAGCCATGTTGACACACGACCCATCATAACGTCCTTCCTTACAAGCTTAGCAAATTCAACTGACGGGCTGCTACTGAGCATTGAACTTCGGGGCAGTCTAGCATTCTCGAAGCACCCGAAGAAAGCACTGCGCCATGGCTACCACTTTTGAAGTCGACCTATGGGCAGATTCGAACTTGATTTGGGTGTGTAGTCAACGCTTCAATTGTGGCTTTATCATCGTCATCATCAGAGACACTTTTGAAAGTATTCTCAAACCAGTACTGGGTTCCTTTTTCAGCAGCAGTCATGGAATTTTCCATCTCATAACCCACAATACGGTGTTGAATTCCCAAATATCTCAAAAATTACGTTCACAGTACTTTCACATCACCAAATCACTATGAAATGCTGCTTCTTAAGAATTCTTCCCAAAGTCACGATTCATTCGTCTCTCTATTGTGGAGCAGGAGAGGAAACGTACGCTGCATTGAGGGGAATGGATTTTCGAAGGAAGTCTCAAGCCCTGTCGATCGCTAAACAACTAAACCTTGGTGGAAATTACTTTTTAGCATCTATCGACGCTTCTGCTCAAATGTTTTGCATCCAACAGGGAACTGCTCCTCGTACTTGGAAGAGCTCATGAACGCTTTCTATCTAAGAATGAAGGCTTCTTATTAGGCAAATCAATCTGTGAGGAGATTCTGCACTTCAGCAACTGAATCAAATCATCTGGATTCAGCCTTTCTGGAGTCGTGGCTTAAGTGGTCTCTCCTACTTAAGCTTCCTGGATACCTTTGCATTATTATTATTATTATTATTATTATTATTATTATTATTACTATTATTATTAAATTAATTTGTTGACTTGAGGTTGAGTGCAGTCTACTAGCAGCAAAGCCAGTTTGTTGTGCTTGCAGCTGATTTACAAAAGAGTCAAGGAAAACAGCACTATCGACTGAGAGGAGTCGAATTGTCCACCAATATTTGGACATTCTAATCCCGAGGCGGCGTGTTGGCTAATGCTGGAATGGGCCTCATTTAGCGATTGGGTCGTTTTGGTGTTCAACTGCTGCCTGTGTATGGCTGCGTGTAGAGCATTCAAACTGAAGTATTCGCAGATAGAGCAGTAGTGCAGAAGGGAATCACGTCGGAGTCATTCGGCAATCCGTGCAATCTCGTCTACCGCATGAGGGTTGTCAATTTCTTGGCGATTCGCTGACACACTCAAGTCATTAGAGGGCAACGTCAGACAATACGTCTCATCACTATTCTCATTAACGACGTACTCAGCTCAAGCTCTGATGCATCCGGTGAGGGTCTTTATTACCTTGGAACTAAATCTAGACCCCATGAGCTCCACGTTGTGATGTCATGCGATGCCAGTAGAAACGGATTCACGGACGACTCATCTGTTGCACTACTACCACTCTCGATGCTGCGCTCTGCGTCACGCGTCAGATCTAGCTGGACCCTCTCAAATCCGATTGCTGGAGAGGATGGCAAGATCACGGCTCCCAAAACCACTGCAGAGCGCCGCCTTAGTAACCACCTACAAATCCCAGTTTCCACAAAAAAACTTGCAAGCAATGCTTCTGGCATCACCCAGCGTTGAGCTGAAAGCGTGCTCATTCCCAGAGATCCAAATTCAGTTGAATTGACCACTTAATGGACATCCAGCGCAACTCCAGAAAACGACGACTTCAAAGCCCCACCCACCATGAAGCCGTTTCCCTTTCCTCACTTTCCCCTTCAAAGCTTTGGGCTTTAGCTCTACTCACTTCTGTACTTCCCAAACATTCTGCTACAATTTGGCTACTTTCTCTTACGTCTTGATGTGGACAACTGTGAAACAGCTACTACACTTCACTGTTATTCACCATAGGCACTCATGCATACCCCGGTGCATGTCCATGAACGCCAGTTTGTTCCTCCCCTCTGGGCAAGACAATTGCTGTAGCTTAGCGTTCCACCCTCGTTGTTTACCTTTTATAATGTTTGCACACTTGAGTCATTTGAGCAGGAGTGTAGTGTGCTCAAAATATCAAAGTATCAGATATGAAGTTCGAGTTCTTCGGTCTCCTGATTACGTATCGAAGAGGAGAAAAAGAGAGAGAGGTAGCACAGGTTACCCACAGAACGTTACCCACAAACCTTGGTGATTTGCAAGAGTGACCGTGACATGGGAATAAGCTTTGTGTGTCGCACAATTGTTTATGTCGGTTACCCAAACGCTACGACGCCGTAAACAGAATCGGTGTGCCAATAGATGACCGCTGCCGTTTAGTCTCCTTACATTTCGGAGTTGTTACAAAATGCCTTCTTCTTATCTTGCGCAATCTTTTTTTCTTGGGAGGAATCAAAAGGCTAGTGAGAGAAGAGCAATCTCAACCGACGTCGCCCCCCTCATCAGCGACTACCTGGAGATCCGCGACATGCAGAGTTGGGCCGAGGCATTTGGCTCACAGCAGCACTTCGAGGCGAAGAACCACAACGCCAAGCGAATGCTCGAGCGTCTGAGGCATTCGCGCTGTCTGGACACCTTCACAATTGAAACACTCATTTGGAGTCAATGCAAATTGACACTTACAACGCTGCAGCCACTCTCATCCCACGTGGAGTCCATCAACCGTCGAATTGGACGCTGACTACGCCTTCTTCGCCATCTCGATCAATCGTGAATGTCTTGCAAAATGTCACCAGTCTTATTTAAAACTCTGTTGTTATGTGTAGCTTCTTTTTTTCACATTCGTAATTTTTTTATTCAGTGGAAAAGAAAAATATTAAAATGAAAATTTTGGAGGTACCACTTGTATTTTTGGATAATTTCTTACAAAACGAAGTAAAGTTTCCTAAGAGGTAGAAAATAATTGTTTTAGCGCAAAGCGTGATGGCTCATTCATGAATTTATAAACCGCATCACTACTGAAGCGCCGTTTTAAGTACCGAAAACGGAGTTTGGTCGAGTGTCTGAACGTTGTAGCCACCGATTTCACCTCGATGTACGAGAGGTCAAATTTAATGTACCTTTATTACGATAATAAGTAATCAGATAAGGTCTTAATTGCACTTCATAGCTAAGGATACGTTGCACAGTACCGTCCATTAAGTTTCACCTAATTCTTGTCTGTACTTTTACAAAAGTTCAGATAAAGCCTTCGCTATAAGTCCACAGTAGTTTTGGATGCTAAAACATTAAATTTCAATCCATTTTACTGCATTTATAAAATATTCCAATTTGGCTTTCAAGCGGAGACCACAAAAATTGATTATTTAATAGAATAGATGCTTGACGACCACTGCATTTGTAATTGAAGTAACTTTAAGTAGATGTTTTCAGTTGTGTAACTAAAAAAAGAGGTTTTGGGAATAGCAAAACATAAGTATTTATACTTGAAATTGCACGAAAATTTACCTTCAAGTGCTTTACTCCCTCGAAGGGACATTCAGCAGAGAGGCATCAACAAATAATAACCTCCACTTTTTACAGCGTTATGCTGAGTATAGAACATTCTGTGATGAGACTTCCGCCAAAATACAAGAGGGACTGCATAGAGTTAAAAAAAATTTAAAGAAAAAGGATAGGTTTTTGGGTCCTTGGAGATTGTGATTTTATCGCTTCAAGCTTTTTAATTCTTATTCATTGTAGAGTGATTTTAGAGATTAATAAATGCCTTTTTTCACGAAAGTTTGTAGCAGATTTCACCAAAAATCTCTCAAATCTAGTGTTGTTGGACTCGACAGCATCAAATTCGGTCTTTGTAGCAATGTGAACTGAATGTGCTTCCTGCCTCAGCAAAGTAAACTGTGTAGTCAATGCATATCTTCGATGACATCCCACCTTTTTCGAAACTTTTGATTTTAAACTGCATTGAAAGTATCTATTGCTTAGATTCAAATCAAAGTGTCCCGTTTCATGAACATAGTTAATTTCGACGTCTTACTTAAAAAGGAAATAATATTAGTAAAATGTTGATGGATTCAATTATTTTTGAAAGTTCCCATTCATTTTTGAGTTTCTTTGTGGAAGAGGAACGTGATTTGAATTTTAGACTACAGGAAATACACTAATAACAATGCTTTTGGCCTTAGTTTAGCACAATAAGGAACAAAATGGAAACTTTAATGCAAGAACACACTATTATACGCAATAAGGCTGTGACAGAAATAATGACGAACTTTAATTTGGAAAACAGAAGATTAGTATGACATGGGTGGTTTTATAGACAAATCTATGGATACAGAAATCTAGAAGTTTTGCTTAAGGATTTTATAGTTTAAATCGTCAATGAAACAACCAAGTAAATTGTATTTTCTAGGTTAAGCGGCCTAGGCAGATTATTAAAACTTGTTTTTCTCAAAAATAGATACGTCAATTTAAGCAGCAACACCTCTTAATATTGTCTTAATTTGAATCTGAAGATTAACCTACTGAATGTACGACAAGGGCTAAAGTAAACAAAAGACAACCTTCGAATAAAAAATTAAATGTCTCTGTCACACTTAAAGCATGGAAATAACAATCCTGCCTAAGGTTTTTGTGGCTGTTGTTTTAAGACATTTACGAATGATTGAGATGGCGAAGAAGGCGTAGTCAGCGTCGATTACTTGAGACCAGCACACCTGGAAGAAGAGATAAACAAAAGGTGTTAACACCGCCAGAATTTGATACCGATTCCCAAATCATGCAAATACCACTGATTACGCGGACAGAAACGGCCACCAGGCACCCAAAGTCGATACTACGAAAACCTGATGGCGACGTCAAACCGCACAGGTCCTCCCACACAGTCCCACACTCAACAGCATCGCGACATGATCGACGTCACCAGCCTCTTTAACAACGCAAGAACCGATCCACGAAGTGAGTGAAGGCAACATACTGGATTTCACGAAGATCACCACTCCAACCAATCTCAGGAAAGCAGTCTCTCTGCAATCAGCCAGACGTCCTCATAATGGGTTTTGCTACCCACAGGCTGCTGCACCAGGTCTGACCACCTTAAAAGGTGACATATCAATCGGTGGTTGGATTAAAGTGGCTAGGGTGGATCAGGTCCAACCACAACTGCCTCCACCGTCTTAAGCAGCCTTTCGTCCTAGTGATGTGTATTATGGCGTCTTTGGAAAGAAGCCAACTCACTCACTTGCAGAAAAGGGAGCAGAACTCATTTCCCACTTTCAGTTGTGCCTGACTTCGGCAAGCCACTGAGCCTGCCATATCCCAGTCACCGGACTTCTCTCTTGCCAGTTGCCTCTTACCTCCATGTTCCTGTATCACCCAGTGTTCTTCTGCATAGGCTCTTGATAAGTTCTCCGGCTCCGTTGACCCCTTTTCCTAACCGGATTACTCGTAACGACTTAGGCTGAATCTGAGTGTTGTGGATCCTCCTAACAAAGCATCCAATGGTAGCCAATCCACAACAAGACATCGCCAGGGCAAAAGAGACATTCTCCCAGAACAACTTCAATTCTCTCCAAGAAAAAGGCACAATTGCATGTACAGACGTGAATTTGGTTAAAAAAATAAAATTGCGACATGAGTCGTGTAGAAACTGGTGCATCCCGAAACCTGCACTGCTTGGAACACGAACAAAGTGGAATTCAAGGTTTCGTGGAGATCTACATTGGCACAGACAAGAGTATAGAGGCTTGTGAAAACGCAATAAATAAGGCTTTGTTTGCGACGGACTGCGGTGTTCCAGTGCCGGAAAGACTAATGATAAGGCGTTTCTCCGAAGAGATGGCATCCAAGACTTGGTTTTCACCTATCAAAAGTAGGCGAGTCGTTAAAATATCAATGATATCGCAATAGAAGAAGAAGAAGCACGAGGTCTCGTGCACCTTGTGGGACATCTTCTGTGTCAAAGGCATAATCACTTTCGGCATAGTCATAGTGTTTCGTAGGAATATCAACTGGCCATTTCGAAAACAGGAGTCGTGGGAACTACCCAGGGCAATCTGCGAATGTTGTGATTTGTGACGAAATAGGACTCAGCTTGAGCGTTGGCGCCTGCTGCTAGCGGTAGTTCTCCAATTCGACGGTTGATGGACTCCACGTGGGATGAGAGTGGCTGCAGCGTTGTAAGTGGCAATTTGCATCGACTCCGAATGAGTGTTTCAATTGTGAAGGTGTCCAGACAGCGCGAATGCCTCAGACGCTCGAGCATTCGCTTGGCGTTGTGGATCTTCGCCTCGAAGTGCTGCTGTGAGCCGAGTGCCTCGGCCCAACTCTGCATGTCGCGGATCTCCAGGTAGTCGCTGATGAGGGGGGCGACGTCGGTTGAGATTGCTCTTCTCTCACTAGCCTTTTGATTCCTCCCAAGAAAAAAAGATTGCGCAAGATAAGAAGAAGGCATTTTGTAACAACTCCGAAATGTAAGGAGACTAAACGGCAGCGGTCATCTATTGGCACACCGATTCTGTTTACGGCGTCGTAGCGTTTGGGTAACCGACATAAACAATTGTGCGACATACAAAGCTTATTCCCATGTCAAGGTCACTCTTGCAAATCACCAAGGTTTGTGGGTAACGTTCTGTGGGTAACCTGTGCTACCTCTCTCTCTTTTTCTCCTCTTCGATACGTAATCAGGAGACCCAAGAACTTGAACTTCATATCTGATACTTTGATACTTTGAGCACACTACACTCCTGCTCAAATGACTCAAGTGTGCAAACATTATAAATGGTAACCAACGGGGGTGGAACGCTGAGCTACAGCAATTCTCTTGTCCAGAGGGGAGGAACAAACTGGCGTTCATGGACATGCACCGGGGTATGCATGAATGCCTATGGTGAATAACAGTGAAGTGTAGTAGCAGTTTCATAGTTGTCCACATCAAGACGTAAGAGAAAGTAGCCAAATTGTAGCAGAATGTTTGGGAAGTACAGAAGTGAGTAGAGCTAAAGCCCAAAGCTTTGAAGGGGAAAGTGAGGAAAGGGAAACGGCTTCATGGTGGGTGGGGCTTTGAAGTCGTCGTTTTCTGGAGTTGCGCTGGATGTCCATTAAGTGGTCAATTCAACTGAATTTGGATCTCTGGGAATGAGCACGCTTTCAGCTCAACGCTGGGTGATGCCAGAAGCATTGCTTGCAAGTTTTTTTGTGGAAACTGGGATTTGTAGGTGGTTACTAAGGCGGCGCTCTGCAGTGGTTTTGGGAGCCGTGATCTTGCCATCCTCTCCAGCAATCGGATTTGAGAGGGTCCAGCTAGATCTGACGCGTGACGCAGAGCGCAGCATCGAGAGTGGTAGTAGTGCAACAGATGAGTCGTCCGTGAATCCGTTTCTACTGGCATCCCATGACATCACAACGTGGAGCTCATGGGGTCTAGATTTAGTTCCAAGGTAATAAAGACCCTCACCGGATGCATCAGAGCTTGAGCTGAGTACGTCGTTAATGAGAATAGTGATGAGACGTATTGTCTGACGTTGCCCTCTGATGACTTGAGTGTGTCAGCGAATCGCCAAGAAATTGACAACCCTCATGCGGTAGACGAGATTGCACGGATTGCCGAATGACTCCGACGTGATTCCCTTCTGCACTACTGCTCTATCTGCGAATACTTCAGTTTGAATGCTCTACACGCAGCCATACACAGGCAGCAGTTGAACACCAAAACGACCCAATCGCTAAATGAGGCCCATTCCAGCATTAGCCAACACGCCGCCTCGGGATTAGAATGTCCAAATATTGGTGGACAATTCGACTCCTCTCAGTCGATAGTGCTGTTTTCCTTGACTCTTTTGTAAATCAGCTGCAAGCACAACAAACTGGCTTTGCTGCTAGTAGACTGCACTCAACCTCAAGTCAACAAATTAATTTAATAATAATAGTAATAATAATCTAATAAATGCAAAGGTATCCAGGAAGCTTAAGTAGGAGAGACCACTTAAGCCACGACTCCAGAAAGGCTGAATCCAGCTGATGTGATTCAATTGCTGAAGTGCAGAATCTCCTCACAGATTGATTTGCCTAATAAGAAGCCTTCATTCTTAGATAGAAAGCGTTCATGAGCTCTTCCAAGTACGAGGAGCAGTTCCCTGTTGGATGCAAAACATTTGAGCAGAAGCGTCGATAGATGCTCAAAAGTAATTTCCACCAAGGTTTAGTTGTTTAGCGATCGACAGGGCTTGAGACTTCCTTCGAAAATCCATTCCACTCAATTCAGCGTACGTTTCCTCTCCTGCTCCACAATAGAGTGACGAATGAATCGTGACTTTGGGAAGAATTCTTAAGAAGCAGCATTTCATAGTGATTTGGTGATGTGAAAGTACTGTGAGACGTAATTTCTGAGATATTTGGGAATTCAACACCGTATTGTGGGTTGCGAGATGGAAAATTCCATGACTGCTGCTGAAAAAGGAACCCAGTACTGGTTTGAGAATGCTTTCAAAAGTGCCTCTGATGATGACGATGATAAAGCCACAATTGAAGCGTTGACTACACGCCCAAATCAAGTTCGAATCTGCCCATAGGTCGACTTCAAAGGTGGTAGCCGTGGTGCAGTGCTTTCTTCGGGAGTTTGGGGAATGCTAGACTGTTGCTAGACTGCCCCGAAGTTCAAAGCTCAGTAGCAGCCCGTCAGCTGAATTTGCTAAGCTTGTAAGTGCATCATCTGATGCCTCTTCACTTGAGGGTTCACGTGATGTGCTTCCCAACAGAGTGTGCGAGCATATTTCTGATTCAGCCCCTATGCATTTATTCTACTGGCTTTTGGAGAAATACACTGTGTCTATGTAATTTAAACAAAATCTTATTAATTCTGCCCCTTTTTACTGGCCTGTAAGGGGGTTCTCGTGAACCACCCTCTTCGTCGAGATGAATTATCATGACGAATTAGAACTTCTGAAGGAGATTTGCATGAATGCCTTTATTAAATGGAGTTTATTAGAGATCCAATCAAGAAATGCTGTACAAGCTTTAATCCTAACAATTGGTTAACACAGTGCGCAAATGGGCACTCTCTGCACCGCTCAGTTGGAATCGTCATAGTCCCAGTCGCCGCAATCCTCAAGCCACTGATGGTAGTCCCTTCGCAGGAATTGGATGAGCTGCTCGCAGCAGGCGATCTCATTCACCAATGCCAAGAGTGTTTCAGTGGTCATTCTAAAACCGAAATGGCATTGTGCTCCACCAGCCCGCCTAGCATTTATACGCCCATCAACACGGAATTATCCATCTCGCAACAGAGTGCATTCTTTTTTCCTAAATAACTCGGATATATTCCATGCCAATTCCAATTGTCAAATCATAGGTTGCTGTGAGATTTCGCTTAGAAAATTCCGATCGATTTGGGAATATTACCAAAAGGCCTGTCGTTTTCCACAATTAGTAGATTCATTATTGATTTTCATTAAACGATGATGGAGAATAAGTGACGATGGACTGGGTAAATGGATGCTTGGAATTGTATTTAAGAAGTGCCTGATTCCACGACTGAGTGGTTTGTCATCTTGGATCAGAATGCATCCCCACTACAGACGAGCTCGTTCGTGAGTTCAACAATTGCGGACTCGATTCCAACATTCGTGAGCACAGTTACCACTACGTCTTATGGAACCCCATTTGGAAGCCAATAACGCTTAAACCGTCGAGCGAAGCTTTCGCGTTCAGAGAAAACAAGAAACGATGAGGAGAGAATTCTGGACTAAATCATCGAACTGTTAGGGAGAATCGCAAGACCAAAGATCCTCAATGAACACCCATAGAATCCTGTTTCTACAGAAAGCGTCCCTCCTCGTGAGCTGCACAAACCTGGACTCCACCACGGAAGAGGTGGCAGCAATTGGAAGACCTGCGCTCTCAAAGACGACAAGTGTTTCGACGAAGCGGCGTTGGAGTGGTGGAGTAGAAACCTCCACCAGATTTGATGCGTCCTTCGAACAGTGGAATAATGTGATTTCCTCTGACAGATCGTCATCTACCACCCTGGATCTGACCTCCGACCGAGTGAACTACGCTTAGAGTCAGCCGAAAGAGGCATTCAATGGAGACAGCTGCCTTCTGCCAACTGCAAAACATTGCATTGCGACGGGCTTGTGTGATGATGAGCTGGGGTGGTATTTCCTGGGTCAGTGATTTCCCTTCAAGGCAAAAGAATTGGCAGCCTAGACCTATTTGAAATTTTGAGCGATTAGATTCAAAGATGATGATGAGGTGGTGGTGGTGGTGGTGGTGGTGGTGGTGGTGGTGGTGGTGGTGGTGGTGGTGGTGGTGGTGGTGGTGGTGGTGGTGGTGGTGGTGGTGGTGGTGGTGGTGGTGGTGGTGGTGGTGGTGGTGGTGGTGGTGGTGGTGGTGGTGGTGGTGGTGGTGGTGGTGGTGGTGGTGGTGGTGGTGGTGGTGGTGGTGGTGGTGGTGGTGGTGGTGGTGGTGGTGGTGGTGGTGGTGGTGGTGGTGGTGGTGGTGTACTTATACATACGGCACGAAGAACACCCTAATTCTGGTTAGCTTCTCATTGAGTCACCACAACTCCTACAGCTCATTATTCTCAATTTTCAGTCGGTTTTGTAGCCATTTAAGAAGTCGATTTTTGCCTCCGCTGTCGCCATCGTCTCTAAACGAAGTGGGTGAGGATGTTTTAACTAAAGTTTGGGAGAGGGACTAGAATTCCTTTTCGAAACCACAATTCACATGAATCACCACTGCCTTGGGTGATTGAGGTGGACCCACACCAAAGTAGAAGATGATGAATTGTTGATTTTTCAAGCTCTTTCCACTATTCTGTCCGATCCGTGCGTGTTGGTCCGGGTGGAACAGATTCCCTTTGCTGTTTGGTCCACCGTCTTATTGGAGCCTCGGCTCAATCCCTGCACTTTCCACACAGGAGGAAAAGGGAACGGTCTCCGCTTAATTCACGAGTCAGTTAACTGGGGGACTTTTGTGGTACGCGAGACACGGCTGGAATTGGTGTGATTTTCTCGACGACAGCGTCCACCCACGTGAATTTGTCAATCACTGGACGGAATAGGATGTGGGGAGTTCGGCGGGGCTTAGCATAGGCTTAGGGCCACTATGAATTCCCCATGTGATGGGGTGGGGCAATGTGACCGAATTATGATATTGTATTAACTATCCCAGCTTGTTATTAGTGGATATCCTAGTTACATCACTATCCGAGTTAGATTATATTGCATTACATTCATACGACGGAAATTTCGATGTCACAAGGGCTTTTCCACTTTTATATAGGGGCGGAAATCTGCTACTCTGTGCTGCTCTGCTGGCACAATCAGAAATTATCGCCTGTTTATACTACTACTAACTTCTAGTCACAGTCGTCTCGCAGTCTCAATTTAATGCAGTCGAAGTGTCTTCGCGCTTGTCAAGGAGCATTGGAGCAGCTGCCGCAATCTCCATGGTAGGTTAACGATCGGCAATGCAAGTCATTGTGATGCCCCCAGTTAGTTTTTCCCACAATGGTTAAGGTCAGAGGCTCAATTCATAGTGAATTCTCCCCATTGCTTTTGTCAGACAGAACTAAATGAAGAGGGCCTGAGAGAGAATTCACAATTTGGATGCGTTTTAAATGTTAATACTTCGGAATAGGAGGAGCGACCAAGCAAGTAGTAACCTGTAAACTGCATTACAAGCACCCTGTATATGTGAAATAGGTGTGTTTGAATGGGGGTTCCAATTAGAATTTGCTTCTTGGCAAGTCCTCTTTAGTTTCAAAAAATGCAGGGGTTTTATATGGAAATTTACTTGTCCTCCTGTTAGGAAAACACACAAAGAAGACCAATCAAAACGCGGTACGTGTTAGGCAAAAATCAATGACCAATAACCAATAATCGATAAGACGAGATAACTAGGGAATCCTCCATACTGTGGGCACAAGCACAAGACTCGCTTTTCTGATGGCAGTAGTAGTAGTAGTAATAGTAGTCCTCCTCATCAAAGTCACGATCGTTTATATGATCTCTTGGAAGCATCGAGGCTAATTGATCTCCGTGGAATCCTGAATAAGGCCAATGCTATAAATACAAATTTTACTTGCAAAACAGTTGAAACGCATGGACACCGAAGATGTTATTGTAAAACTGGAAAGCCCTTTTCAAACCATGATTGCTCGTCGTCATTGGATAAGGAAAAAATTTAGCAGCAAAGAGAATAGAAGTAGGCATATTCAAGTCTTTTAGCCACGTGATTCGAACAGTTGAAAGCACAGTCGACTCGAGATCCGTCGTTACTGAAGAATCCGCTGTCCAGCCGCTGGCCTCTTCCTCTTCAGTGTCGCAGTCAGAGGTACCGTCATTCAGTGGTGTGGAAGTCAGTTGCATTCATGGATGTCAATCGACTTTGTGTGGTTCCAACCCAGAAGTGGTTTGCACTGGCATTGAAAGTAAAACAAGGAATCGGTGGAAGAGCGTATTTGAGCATGCTGGATGAGCTTGCGATTGTAAATTGAAAGGAAATTTAATCACATGGTATAGTGCATTACGCAATTACTTAGACGTAGAACAACAAGTAATGCTGGATTTGAGTTCTTCTGCATATTCAAATAACTAAAAACTAGTGATTTATATTTATCAGTTTCAGCCAATAAATTAGATTCCTCATGAGTGGTATACAGACGGATTTATATTAAAATTTGTTACCTTCAAGAATCGCAAAAATAAAAGGAGAAATTAAGCAAATGTTGATGATTTCACAGGATTCTTCAATCAACTCCCTAGAGAGAAATTACTTGCGTCTGATGGATTTTAGAGGCGTTAATTTAAGTACTAAAAAGCCTCTGAGCTTTAGGTAGATCCTCCCAAATAGGCGTTTGACGCCATTTTAATTTGAGCTATAGTTGTTAAACGGTGTTAGACTTGTAGAATAACTTGAAAGTGATTATCATTTGAACAAACGTCCAAAGGCTTCCCCAGTTCGGATAAAACGAAGGATGGGAGTATATCCTTGTATTAGGAGAAACAAACTAGCGGAGG
>JAUOZQ010001123.1:0-17933 GCA_030710315.1 Anomotaenia brevis
ATTGCGGATTCAGTCATTCAAACATTTAGGACTCTTCGGTATCTTTAGTGATTTGTCAAAAACTGAGGCTGAGGAAGATGCTAAAAATTGCTCTGGTGTTTGCCTTCAATTTTGTCGGTATTGAATGGTAATTTCTTTGTTACTTACAAAGCTGATGCGTATTAATAAATAAATATCTACAATGTCTCATATTTTGGTCTTCGAAAACATTGCAGTACTTGGCTTGGGTGAGTGATCTCTCGACTTCATAAGTCATGCCTTATAGCACTTATCAGCCTTTTTAACTAGATACAATTGCCACAGGTAACAGAGACTTCGTTGTTAGAAAAACATCAATGAAGCAACCTAATTCTTAACCTTTTTAAGAGTCGAGTAAGTTGAATTTTCGATACCTTTCGCACTTAGCTTTAATCTAACCAAGAGATTTAATCAAGTAATCGCAATTGGTTTTGGTTAGTGCATATTTAATGAAAGCCACTTTAAGCATTTTGATCTATCAAATTGAACTTAATTTAGTGCCTTTTGGTGAGTGTTTATTGGATGTAAATAAATATGGTCATATGTATTTGTATAGTAAACTCGGTTTTGCCATCTTGAAAGCTTTAAAGAGGCAAGAAGAAATCTTTTTGAGCATCGTAAAGGAAAATTTTGAACTGCATTGAAGTAACTGGGGTGAGTCTTATAAGATGGATTTCTTTTTATTCAGGCATGTATCGTTGGTAACCGCTAATGATTGGTCAATGTGTTTGTGAGAAACTCATTTTAGTTCAGCATTTTTTAACAAATTTTCCTTAGTACTGACTGCACATCATCAGTTCGTGGACCTGTATCGTAATCAAAACACTTAGATGGAGCTGAATTTTGTTGGTTTTCTGACAAGCTTTCATATTTCTACAAATTTAAGTTGCCTCTGGCAAGTATATATGTAAATCTAAATGGATTGGAAACATGCTTTTACTCTATTTCTTTGTCTTCAGTAAAGGCTGTATTCTTGTAAGTGCCAATAGGCCCAAACAATTCTACATGCCTTCAATTTACTAGGAATGGGTTTTTTCAATATAGATCAATGGAATTCCACGTTCCAATTAAACTACAAAAAATCAACTCGTCGCTACTTGAACATTAACTGAAATTACAAATAAAGCTTTAATTTAAGGAGGAATTTCCATATAAAGTTACTTTTGAAATACCATTTAGTTCTTACCTGGTGTATGTTGTGTTCACCAGCGCAGGTTGGCATTCAGGTCGGAGCAGATTAATAACAGATGCAATGGCACTACTGCTATCAAAAAGCACTCTACTGTTGGCCTGGTTGTTTGTTTGGCGAAACTCTACACATGAAAACCAAATTAGACAATCGAATAATGCACAAAATGCTCTCCAAGTGTAAGATACCGGAGCTTTACTTTGGCCTAAAACTTGTAAGCACTTTCCGGTGACTTGAAGACAACAGGCCGCGTGGGTAATTATTTCCTGAAGGTCAAAACTCTTTAAAATTGATTGGACTTTGATTCGTTCTCCACAGTTTTCGTTCAAGGCCCTATGCTAGGGGCAGAATTCGTAATTGGGAAATCATAAATTAGGTCTGAGATATAGAGTTTAACAGTGGTGCAAGAAATTCCACCTAAGTCGGCATTCAGACAGGCTCCCGTTGTTTTCTCGAAATCATCAAGCTCACTCCGGTTATATATGTCTATTTGGCTTCAAATAAGTTTTAAATCTCCCACTACCTGATATTTAGAAATAAATCAGGTGCTAACGATGTTGCTAAAACTGTTATATTATAAAGAATAGTGGGGTTTGAGTCGAAAAGCACATTCAAAACAATTATGTGCAAAATAAATATAAATGAACAAGATGTTTTCCTTTTCCGTTTTTAGGAATTCGATTTTGTACTAGCGGGCAACACACAGAAGGAATAAATTAAATATAGCAATTTTAGAATTGAAGCCGGCAGAAAAATTTGAGGGATTGTTTATCTTTTTCTCCTTCACTAGTTCTAGACACACATGCTTAAATTATGCAAGCCTTGTCAGGTGAAGGTTATGACTGAATAAATTTAACTTACCCGTTTCTAGGTTGGCAACCCTTTGATGATCGAATAAGATTTCAGTGTCTTAATCGCCAAATAAGTACCCTTCACTTCCTAATGTGGAAATTACCTGGGATAGAGCCTTGATTTCATAATGACATTACGGAAACCGACGAATTGAACTAATTTCATCCAGAAAGTCTGATCGGAATCGTATTGGAACTAGGGTGAGAAGAAATCACCACATGCAATATCTTCTTAGCACAAATGCCTCTGTGCATGCATCAGCCAGAGAAGAGGATTTTGAGTGCGAATGACCAATTGCAGGTTGCATCGCATGCAATCAAATGTTTTTGCCAATTCTATTACTGAAAACAAATGTACAACACTTCAAAGACCCTTAATTTCGTTATATATGTAATTGAATTTGAATCCCTCTAATAATCGCGAAACCCTGATCTCTGTTCTTGTCATCACAGTTTAACGCGAAAAAAACTGTTGCCATTTTAATGAAGAGTAAGAAGTAAAAGTTGAGGTAAAAGCTGAGAAGACTGTTTCAGCTTAATTCTAACTTACTTTCGGGTGGATTCATCAAATGTAACGCTTTCGCTCCACGTTATTTATCATCGACCCAAGTATTGTGATGCTTCAATAAAATACACGAATTTTCGAAAACCTCAATGTCCTAATTATTTCCTTTGCACAAAATTAAACTTTTGGAAGTCTTATATTTTTTAAACACATACCTAGCTTTTCTATCAAGAAGAAATTGCTAAATAACGAAAATGCTATGCCGTTTTTATTAGCGATGTGCTGCAATCCTGCTTGTATAGGACCAAATAAGGCCTTTTCAGATGTTTTAACCACGACAATGCATCGGCATTAACTTAAAAGGAAACCTTCCAACACATTTTTTCAGAACGCTTATTCCCTTATTCAACTTATTTACCTAGATACATACAACAAACTCCATCACTTATCCAACAATCGAACATTTCTGCAGTTTGCTTTTCCTCTTTCTAAACCAACTATCTCATTTAATACAATCACCACCTCTCTTAATGAATCAATAATCAGACTTTAAATTTAATGTCTTTTTACTTGGAAATGAAATATATGTTTCTAAAATCTATTTGCATTCTGGAGAGCAGCTACATTCTGTCTTGAGTGTGTATATACCAATAATGGTAACCAAGGGATCAAATCGAAGTGTTTTACTGCATTGCATTGTATGTTAACAAGACCAGTACCAAACCTGTAAAAGGCATTTGAACACTTTTAGCTCTCATGCTCTCAATGTTGGCTGCGTAAGTTGAGCTTATGAATAGCCAGTTAAGCTAAAGGGGGAATTCTAATCTTTTCGACTTGCGATTTTAACTATTACAAATTCAGTGATCCAGTATTTATTTGTGTAAATCATCTTTGCCAAGTATTCATTTCTTCAATGACTTACTTATTTTGCTCAACACGTGCTTCACTTAGCAAGCCCGGGTCTAGTAATCTACAGTAACAAGCGTTTTCTTTGAAATTAAATGGTGAATTATCACGTACAACTACGCAATTTCTACCGCAAACAAATACAATACGGGCTATTATAATGCATTCATTTAATTCATCGTTTTAACACTCACCACACACAGCTATAAACTTGGAATAATAATAATAATAATAAATAAATAAACGACGTTTTAATGCGACCTTATGAACAAAGAATCTTACCCCGAAAGGGGTGGTTCTAATTTAGAACACCAGGCACTAAATTGAACTCGATTTAAAACTATCTCAATTTGTTTAAAGCTTCTTGCAATTATTTGGTCTTACACCCACCAATAGTATATTTCCCTTAAAATAGAAATGCATACGATTTTGGAATAAAACCTCTGATTAAATTTCAAAACATTAAAATTACGAGATCTTATATTGAGGTTTGTAAAATTGGGACTAGACAAGGAATCATACTGAAAAGTTAATCTAACAACTAAGTACTCACTGAACTTACCAATACTTATTACAAAGAGAACAATTGAGAAGATTGTGTTTTTGGGGTAAGTCGTTCATTGTCAAACAAACCACTCAAACAAAAAGGACTTTAAAACAAAGAAATGTTAAAGATTATTTTACTATATGTCACACTAAAATGCAACTTTCCGGATACAACTT
Organism: Anomotaenia brevis; assembly: GCA_030710315.1. NCBI lineage: Eukaryota > Metazoa > Platyhelminthes > Cestoda > Cyclophyllidea > Dilepididae > Anomotaenia > Anomotaenia brevis. The sequence goes on from JAUOZQ010001123.1 coordinate 4,193, forward strand.
ACTTAAGCTTCAAGTAAGAATGGCCATTCAAATGGTTTATTTTTATTTAAAGGTATAATACCCTATGCATTGGAATCTGCAAATTATGATGTCGGATTATTCAAGAACCCAAATGTTTCCTTTCGACTAGTTAACTGACCCAATCCATGCACTATGGGATTTCTATTAACAAAAAGTTAAGTAACTACTGCGAAAATTATTAAAATTAATACAAAAGTATCCTAATTGTTCCCTCCACTATGAACTGCAAAAATTGTGATCAACAGAACGAAATCAAACATCATACTGAGTTCCTACTTTTGGGAATCCCTAGTCTTTAAATGATAAGGAAATAATTTCGCCAGTCAATATACCAGTGTTCTGGATATAGATTATTTTATGGTAACCATTTACATCTAAATACCCGTATATAGCATTCTGGATTTACAAAAAGAAAAGATCCAAACATTTAAATAGCATTATTAAAGTACATATGAATACCTTTTTGATTAGATCAGATTAGAGGTAAACCTTCGTGAAGATGATTCAGAAACCCTCCTTATATCCAGATTTGTTGCAATCTAGTTACAGTGACAAAAGGCAAGCTTTCGATACCTTAGACTGTTATCTTAAGAAAGTGTAAGATAAATTCAACTGTATTTATTTAAATGGGTTAAATCAAGCAAGTATTTCACTGGGTAGTCATGGATATCTAGGCCTTGTGGGTAATGGATTAAGACGTTTCGTTTATTATGGAGTTCCCCATATTAGATCAGAATGCAGGGATTGGCTGTAATCAGCTCTATTTAAATTGAGGAAAATTTAAAAGGCTTCTAACTATTTCATTTTGGAGACATTTTCTTATTAGTATAAGTATATCTTCTATGGAGGACACTTTCGTGGTTTTTATTGCTCTCACTCAATATGACAGTCAGAAAATACAATTTGATTGCAAAATCATAAATGATGTTTCAAGGAAAATCACACCCTTCTTCGAAGTTATTGTCATACAAAGCGAAAACCACAGAGCACATTTTCCTTCTTGAATATTCAGGCGAAAAGTGGTATATATCGATGCTGCTTTGTGAAATCACAGACACTACTCTTATGCAATTAATTAGGAATACTACCCCACTGACGAAGGGTGAGCATGCACTTTTATCTATCCAAATTAATACATGCTCTGGGAGGTTTGCTTGAAAAATTCCCTATTAAATTGAAAATTTAAATAAAGTTACCAAGTGTTTACGCACCTCATTTGCTTTTAATTAGGGATTTGAAAATGGATACAAGCGTCCATCTCTTAATTAACAATGGAAATTCACGAAAAAATTGAAGCCCTGGTAGACAATGACTATAGAATTCTCATATGCAATAGAGTTTGCCATTTTTGACAATCTTAGCCGAATGTCAGTTGAATGTTGTTCTGTAAACTCTAATTTTGTCCTACGAGGCATTGACAGGTATATCTTAGTCGAGAAATTGAAAATCATTTACCTACTTAGAAGTATTTCTTGTCCTTCTTTAAATTGAGGCTTTATTATCTCTTTGGCATGAGCAACTTTTTCATGACGTACATAAATTTCGTCAATCATATTAATATTGTGGCAAATAAAATGCGTTTTTATGGATTAAATTTAAAGCAACCGCGTTAAATAAAAGTACACTTTTAAATCATCTGCTACCGGTGGGTTTTTTTCGCAAATTAGGCCCATGAACCCGAAGAGATAAATTAAATGCGTTAGGGCAGTATTTATTTTCCACAGATCTTCGATCTCGCATTTTAGATGTTAAGGATAGCTGACAAATATTCCTATCTTACTAGCTTCTTCATTTTTCATGTGTTTCAGTTGGTACGACCGGCTCTAGAAATCTAAGGAGGCGTTGTCTTAAGAGTTTCATTTTCACTCAGATTTAAAAAAAGATCTGTAAACATTTAAAATATGATCCCAGAGATTGTATTCAATTTCGGTTATGGTGATCAACACTCACCAAATGCAACAGCAAATTTAAAATCAAGTTTACAAGCAGTGCTTTTACGTTACTCTTTCAGCAAAAATTCTTACCCCGGAATTAGTGGATCATGTTCTGAACACCATCCACTATATTTTATTAAAGCCCCATGGGATTTATTGCCATTCATGTGAAAAATTAATTTAATGTTTCACCTACCAAAAGTATATTGCTTAAGAATAAGCGCTACTTAAAATTTTACAATAAAACGTATAAGTAAATTTCAAAACACTAAAATTACAAGATCTTATACTGATATTTTTAAAACGTAACTGAGGAAAAATTGAATATATTGGAAATTTGATGTGAAATCGAGTACTCCATAACTCACAACAGCTTACTACAAAGAGGAATAGTGAACAAATTGTTTTTTGAGTTACATATTTTCATTGTTAAAGAAACCAGTGAAGGAAAACAGGGCTTTAAATCAAAGAAATTTTGCTTACTTATGGTCTCACTTTGAAATCAACATTTTAATACAACTTACTTTATGCTTTAAACAAAAGCCACAAATCAGAAGGCTTGTTGTTTGGCTTAATTTCGTTTGATTTATTACTTTTTGCACCAAATCTGTATTTGAAAATGGCAGGTCGTTTAAAAGTTATCATTTCCTGTTGCACTTGTTAACTTACCCAAACCACTGGCTGTTGTACTTTTACTAACGATTGTTTAAGTAACTTTTGCAAAATTATCCAAATGAATATGAGAGTATCGAACCATTTACCATTCACTACAGGCAGCAAAAAATTTTGATAATCAGCAAAAAAAAATTAGCATCTTATTATGCTGCCTCTTATAGCAGTCTCTATCTCTTAAACGTAAAGGATATACCATCCGTTTTTTATACCGTCTCATTTTATACAAGTTAACTAATGGGAAGCACCAACTTCTGAGTGCTTAATATGCGTAAATCATCAAATATAACTAGTATAATTGTCACAGTTAATTTGCCTCATTAAGTGGTGTTGATTAGAATATAATGCTATTTAAACGAAAGAATTCGTCTAAGCCCAACTTTAAAATTCGATAAATAAATTAATATTTTTATGGTCGACTCCACATTCAAATTAATATTTTCTTAAAAAGTAGTATCTATTATATTTTTACTCAATTTCTCTCTGGAATATCATCTTCGTAGCTGAAACCACTGGCAAAATTTATACTAAATTTATACTAAAACTTCACGCATAAACTAATGTTTATAATTAACATCCGTTTAAAAACGGGGTATTTGCTTATTTTTTAGATTGCAATATCTTTATTTTCTATTGCTTTGAAATATAATCTGGAAATCAAGATTTCAGCTGGCTTAAGCTAATTTGTAATACTAGAACCAGTGATGCAAAATGACCCAATGTTTAAACATTTCGATTTTACAGCGTGATTTAGGCATTAAAACCTAATCTTACATTTATTCGAGACACTTTTCCGTTGTCAAAACTATTAATTTGCCAATTCGTGTTTAAAATAAGCTGTTTTACGATCTCACTGCTATCAGAGTCTCCCCTTAGTCATCTCTAGAGTGACGACGAAATAGAGCTTTTTTGAGAAATTTATCGGCTTTCTATCAGACTTCCTCGACTGTTCCTTAGTTAACTCGATGTCAAGAGCGGCGATGTGTTTATATCCTTTTCCTACTTCGTGTGATGGCGCATTTCTTGATACCAAATCGGAGTTCGAGCTCGTGAAGATAATGAGGAAATCTCGATCGTAATCTAATTAGCTGTAATCAAGGCATAACAGGTTTAGGGTGGCTTCTAACATTTATTTGTCTCTATTTGCTGTAAACATAGTGGTTCTGTTCTATTTTTTCAACACTGAGAGCGATACATTAGTTCTGTGTATTAGAAAACTTAAATACTTCAAGAAGTTCTTGCACGATTAAACGTCTGTATCCAACATTCCCAAGGGGCTCCTTGAAGTATCCAAACTGGAGTTTTAAGTAGATTTTTGAGCCCCAATAGAAAATCGCGGAAATCTGAGGCTTGGGCATGTTTTGGCATTAATGGTTAAGTAAATTATGGGATGTGACGCAATACAAAACACTCTTTCCCATTTTGTGCACTTTCGGAGACTCTAGTGAGGTCCAACTTGACTAATTCAGGCCTCGAATACTTGGACTAGTTATGATTGACATTATTTTATCTGTACGGAAAAAAGTACAAACACGCGTTAGCCTTCAAATTATGGAGCCATTATCGCCCTTGCATTAGCACCTTTTTATTGTAGACGGAATCGTCCTTTTATGTGCTCGTCAGTCAAGGTTATAGCTATCAAAGAAAGGTATATAGCTACATCTTAATTGATGCTTTGAGAAAGAGCATGAAAACGTAAGTGCAGTATCATTGAAACCATAAATTTTGATTTTAAGTAGCATAAGATAGAAATTAATGTGCCTTTGGTAGGGAAATTGTTAATGACCGAGTCCGAAAAACGAGGATCGTGTCTTTCTTTCTTTCTTTCTTTAATAGTGTATTTCGTAACTGACACAAAATCATGCACCTACGTAGACTGGCAAATGCAGACCCTATACTGCATAAATTATTGGTGGAAAATTTAAATGTGGTACTTGTCATTTCCTCCAAAGTTCTCTTTCCACTTGCAGAAGGGTTCAGGATTGTATGAAACACTTTTGAGCTGATTTGCTTTTTAATGTGCAAATATGTTATGGTTCATTTGTCTTTTCTAATTTAGCCTAAATATGATTCAAACTAAAACGAACTACAGCTACGAAACACTTTGAGTATGGTACCACATTACTTAATATGATGTCATAAGATCTGCTGTTGGCTCTATTCACAGTACCACAGGAAAGGTGATTGTTCGAACGGTAATTTTATTGTATGTTGTGTTTCATGTTCAAGTTATTTTGGAAATTGTATGCGTTTCAGTATTCTTGATACCTCTGGTAAACATTGCAATTTTAAAACTGTTTGACAATTTGCTCTTTTTTCATTAAAAAATCACTTGTTTAGAATTACCAACACAGTCTTTTAAATAGCTAAAATTATTGCTTTACCATGGGGTGCTGGCAACTGTCAAAAAGACAAAAAACGTTATTTGGTTCCAAAAAGGAGCATTATATGGAGGTTCTAATGACTGAAGTGGTTTTAGCAATGCTGGGATCATGCTAAGGTCGTACATCTGCAGCCACTTCAAAAACGCATACGACCTGAGCATGAAACATTAATCTGTTACTAGCTGTGTCGGCGTGCATTTGTCATAATATATAGTTAATTTACTTTCCAATGGTGCCTTCAAAACACCTACAAAATCCCTTGACTTTGTCTGAAAAATGTTATGTCTAGGTCTTTCTTAAATTCATTCGTGTCTATTATTCATTAAATTTAATTTTCTACTATTAAACTTCTATCAAAATGCAGGTGAACCTACATTTGCACTCTTTAAGCTGTTTTGCCCATTGAATCAAACAGCATGAAATATCAAATATCCAGATGTTTCTATAAATGCATATCATAAGTATTCAAAGAACTGCTCGCTCTCTCTAACATATGTTAATTCCTAGATTTTAATTCGTCTCTTGCTGCAACATTTATGGCGCAAATAGCACAACTTGGATCTCCCTGTTTTCTTGTATACATCTGGTGAATTCAAAGTACAGAATTATCACATTTTGAGATTGCTTGAAATTTGAAAATGTTCAAGTCTATGACAGAGAGCTTGAGGAACTTTATAATATCTGTATGGTTTTAATGATCGACTTGAAGGTATTCAACTTTTCTTCATAACTAGCGACTCCTGTGCACCAGAGGAACCCATTTATTACGCAACAAGACTTGACACAGATTTTTTTCTCAAGCAGATCAGTTTGGGATGAACGTACCTATCATACCTGCTGGATTCCCCTTACTGACGCCAGCCAACACCCTAGTTGAAAGTGCTGATTGAGTATATCGCAACGTGCCCGTTTCAAGGATAAAAACCATCCAATCGGTCTTCTAAAAAGATTTCACCGATATCATTGTATTATAAGCACTGATCGTTTTCCGAAGTGTAGTCTTGCCCTTTGTAATAGATTCCCTAAGTTAATGAAGACAGATCCGAAAGCTGGTTGAATTATAAAATTTATACATTATTGCTTTCAGTAGCATTCAACCACCAAGTCCCATCAGAAGGGTTTTCGAACAAAGACGAGGAGAAAACATCATTGGCAACATCAAGGCTAATCTGCATCTGTGTGTGCATTAGCAACTAGTGCAAATTTCAAATGTGAATAAGCAAATTTAAATCATTTGTGCATTTCTATAAGCATTGTTGCTAATAGATTTTTGCAATATTATTCGCCTTTGTGAAGATAAAGGTAACAAGACAACTTTTTGATCAAACAGCATTTCCAGGCATATAATTTAATCTTTGAAATCGGCTTCAAAATACACTTAAGCGCTAACGAAATTTTAACACAACATTGTGGCCATTTCGCATCACTGTAGCGTCAAAACTTTAAAGCAGAAAACCCAATCCTACATTTAAGGCTGATTTTGGGATTTTTTGGAATTTATTAAATCAAATTATTAATTGTACAAACCAGTACTGCATGCACTTCTTCTGTATAGTAGATGATCAGTGACATTTCAGTGAATTCAAATATAGGTTTAATGAAAATATTTCATTATTACCACTAATACTTGAAAAGCCCTTGTTTCGATATACAAAGTTCACAAATAATGTAAATGTGTACTTTTTCGTAATTTAAATAATACATATTATTCCTATTTCGGTATATTTTAGTCAATGAATTTACAAAATTCAAGAAGTCTGCATCTTTCAAATGATTTATCCTTCTCTGACAAAAAAAATTACAAGCATCAAGGAAAGTTTTATATTTTTAAAAAGCCTTGTTTTCACAATCCTTTTGGGTATGAGAAGGCCCAATCCCGTGTCTGCATGGAACCACAGTAGGAACTCTTCACGTGTTTCTTTTCAAAAGAACTGGAAAGGAAATACGTTTTTGTGATTCATTTATATTATATGCTTGACTTCATCGCCGACTGGCTAACAGGTAGAGCAATCTAAGAAAGGCGTCTCAGATAGATTTCACTGACCCTATTACTAAAAGATTACTTTTCATAGATTGCGGGGAAATTAACCGTTTCGCATCAACTTTACGATAATTAAAACTAATCCAAACGCCAAGTGTACAATGCCATTACTGAAACTGATGAATTGAGCTATTTTCAACCATTACGATCAGAGAGATAATTGGAATACAATGATTAGAAATCACCAAGTGTCCCTTATGTGCAGCAGCCAATGATATGAATTATGGGTGTGGAAAAGCCTATTTAAATTGTCTGGCAGACAGTCGAATGTTGAAAAGCAAAAAGCCCTATTTCTTGAGTCATTTAGGCAATATCGTTTAAAATTAAGTCACTCCAAGTTGTAAAAGGTACTATGAATATATAACATTTGTGATATGAAGATCAAAATATTCACCAAGTATGAAAATATCGTTTAGACCATTATAAAATGCCACTTATTAGCGCACTTTGTAGCAGCATCGAAATTTTGACATCACTGGCAGAGAAAAAGCAATCTCGCATTTCACATTTCCCTTTGTGAATATCTAAGCAAGACTTTTTTACATAAGTGTGCACGCATTGTATAGAAATCATTTTCACACCAGTATCAATGGACATTTGTTAGCTCGCACTACTTTGAACTTATTGGCATACAAAGCACAATCTTTTACTGCATCTTACTTCTTGAATAATTTTGCAAACTATTTTTAAATATCGAAGCGTGTTTGCTCAAAAGGTTCATTTCCATTGAAATCTTGTAAATTTACTGCAAGAATTTAAGATAAGAGTTATGATATTTTTAATTTCATTCATGGCTATCAACACTCACCACAAACGATTATACTTTCAAAATTAAATAAACCTAATTGTAACATAACTTGTTCGACAGAAGAACCTCACCCCGAAATTGGTGGTTCAATTTTTTGCTCCATTCACTGAATCATTATTGATAATACAAAAATATTTTAATCAAAGCTTCACGCACTCCAGTGTTGCCAAAGTGAAGCACGTATTTTAGTTTACACTTACCAAAATTATATAGCTCAAGAAAAGCGATGCACTATATTTTGGAATAAAACGTAAATAAATTTCGAAACACCAAAATTACCAGATCTCATTTGGGTGTTTACGTAATTGTAGCTGAATTAGAAGGAATCATGCTGAAAATTAACTACAATGATTGAGCACTCCCTACACTTACCACGCTTTGCTGCAAAAAGAAAAGTGCAAATTGTCTTTTTGGGCCATTTACCAAACCAGTGCCAAAAAACCCGACTTTAGAACAATCAAATATTCCTTAATTATATTTTGCCCTAAATTTAATTTTATAATGCAGCTTACTTCATACTTTAAACAAAAATCAAAATTTAAAATGCTGTTTATTAAAAAGACTTATTACCTTGTGCATTTAAATCTTGACTTGGAAATGTTAGGTAATTTAGGAAAGTTAATCTTCCCTGTTGCATTTGCTAACTTACACAAACCATTCACTATAACATTTTTACCAACAGTAGTATACATAAATACCGCATAATTTGTTTAAACAAATATGTAACGAAGTGTTTACCATTAACTGCAGACAGTAAAAATCGTGACAATCTGCGCAAAATCAAGCATCATAGTAAACTCTTCTTCAGTGAATCTCGAGCCCTTTAGTGGAGATGGTGATAGAGTTTTATTAGAGTATCCTAGAGCAACTTAACTTATGGTAGGCAAAAACTCCTGAGCGCCTAGTATTTGCCTATCTGAATCTGGAGATTTTTCAATTGATGCCTCTAAAATTATCGCAGTTGGTAAGCCTCATCACATAGTGGTGATAATAGCATAATACCATCGAAACGAAAAAACGCATACACACCCAACCTCAACATTTAATATTCTGTGATTTTTTTTCCCATTTGACTGTAAAACTGCATTTTTATTTCTATTTTTGTAAAAGATGGTTGCAAAACGAATAGCTTCAGTTTACCAAAATTAAATTCAAATCGAAAACTCCAGCTAATCCTTTGTGCCAAATACCCATTTATTAAATTTTTTTCTTTTGAACCAAAGACATGTTAATTTAGATTTTAAGTACTCATTTGGGAGCTCTCAATCCTTCCAATTACGGAGACTCTCACCCTTGCATGACAGACACTATCATCGAATTGAGTACTCGTCACTAAATATTATAGTTAGAAAATATATAATATGACTGCGAAATTGTAAATTATGTTTCGAGAAGAGTCATTAATGCGTAAAAAATTCACTGAAATTATTAATTAAGATGGTGGTCAACGTGTTGGTGTCTAACTAAAACCATCCCTTGAAGATAAAGGAACTAGGCCCACGTCTTTCTTTCTTAAAAGTTCATTTCGTGACAAACTCAGAATCATACTTTTGTTTGAATCGGCAAACACAAGCCCGAAACTGAGCAAATATTCGGCGGTGAATTTAAGTGGGGTAAGAAACTTAACAGGTGTGTATATGCTATCCTTTTCAGAGATTTTTGTAATCAAAGGACTCCCGGTATAAATTATGTTCACTTAGATGATTGTATGAACCAGCTTGAAGAAATTCATTTTTTAACATTAGGTTTGTAGCGTTTCAGCAATATGGATGGAAATTCTCTAAATATACTCGAAAGTGGATCGGTTTTGAAGCACTAAAGGTAATGCTCAGCGGGTTTTTGTTAAAATTGCATATTTAACTAATGATAACACCTAAAAGTGCCTAAATTCAAAGTTAAAAAGGAGATGTAAACAGTGAATTTTATGATTTTTTAACTAAATTTCGTCCTGCTGTCAGGACGAATTCATTGAATGTTGCTTTTTTGCTTCGATTTACAACCATTCATATATAATATCAGTAGTATTGAGAACTTTAAATTAGGGTTTGCCTATTTACATTTTTGCAACCTGTTCAACATTTTTGACTGTTTTTAAACATAGCACTTTTATTTTATTTCATTTTCAGCAAATAGTTATCATAAAGGCAATAAACGCTTACGCGTGTGCGAAAAATGAGCGCTAAATGGAAGTTCTGGTGGCCGGAGTTGTGGTGATAGAACTGCTGAAATCCTGTTTAGGTAGTACAACTGAAGGCCACTTCGGAGCCTTCAAAGCCTTTAACATTCGAACAAGTTTTCCTTGTTTCACATTTTAAGAAAATCGACTTTTAGCTTAATACCTGATTGAGAAGGAAAGATCACCAATGACTCTGATGATGTTTCAGTCTAACTTATTTCTTGCTGTCAAGATCAAATTATTTAATGCAAAGTTAATGCTTCGTCTTATTTAAAAGCATTCCTCGGTCTATTGCTTTGATAATTAACTCAAATAGCCTAATCTAACAATCTCTGTGCTGTGATTTGCTACTTTTTACAACTTGCACCTCTGTCATTATTCGTTTGCCGCAAAAGGTTGCTGTTTTCTTTATAAAATGAGCATAACATGGAAATTCCGGATTTTTTGTGACGGAAGACATCAGGCCACTTCTAAAATGCGCTAGACATAACCAAGTTGGTAGAGTCACTAGTTAGTAGCTGTGTGGGGGTGCATTTGATACGATATTTGTTTGCTAAATACCTTCCTTGTTCAATTTTGTTTGAAAGTGGTATGGATCTATTTCTATAGTCGGTTCTTTCTCAAATATTCTACATTTAAATGCTAGGCTGATAAGCTGAAGGAGGTAGAAGTACTTTTACATCGGTGAAGGCACAATTATCGGACTATCCCAATTATATTTTCTATACTAAATTTCCATTGAAAAGCACTGATAAAATTTAACGAAAATACCGATCGCGGGTGAATTCATGTGTATTGGAATTTTGAATATAATACAATTGGTCACAATTTAAAAGATAAACCAGCTTTGAACGTGATAGAAGGACCATAAATGCCACTTTATATAAAGCCCAAAAGTGCTCCTAAACGTGTCGTAAACCTAAAGTATGGAAGCATTGTTTCTAATTACCCTTAAGATAACTATAATAAATTGATTGTAGAAACTACTGCGTATAGAGTTTGGAATTATATTCACACCTTTATATAAGCAGACACTGCGAAATTCAATCCTGAACCAGTAATTCTTACCGATCATAATAATTACCAATCACCCTCTCCAACGTAAGTCATTTTTAATACGCAAAAAAACTCGTAAATATTCACCTTTTCATGTCTGCTATTATAAAATAAGCCCTTTCTCAGCAAATATTCATAAAAGCATATCTCTATCAATTACTATTTGCTAAAACTATAAAAAATTGCCTATTTCAAATATTTTCCAAGTAATACTACGAATTTTGAGAATACAATGAAATGAGACAACAGTGTTTGGCTTAAGAGTCTTCTAACAATTTTGAAAACAAAAATGAAAAAAATTCAAGTTCAGTTGAATCCAATCATCGTTACTACCTGAAATTTCAAAAACACTGGTTTAATGAGTCGATAGTACAATTTATAATGCTTGATTGTTCGGTAAAAGACACTATAGACTACATGAGCTATAGTTTGGCATGGATTACTTTCATCCTGAACTTTTCTATTTTTCGATGGGCTCTTCAGTCAGAACGCCTGGGTCTCATCAACTGAAGAAGAAGAAGAAGGCGATTTCTTCAAAAATGCCATTTTCATCGACTTAAGAGTAGTTTGACACATACGGCTCTGCAGTTCCTACTGCACACATAAAGTTGGAGTGTAATTAATGTATGCTATTCCACTCTTTGTTAGGCAACACTCACCAAAAACAACTGTAATTTATAAAACAACGAGATAAAAATTTAACATAATTTACAGGATGAAGAATCTTACCCCACTTCTCCCAAATTCGAACACCAGTCACTATTTTACAATTGGTTAAATACATATTTACTTTACTGAAAGTGTCGCACGTTGTTCTTGCTATCAGTGTGAAAAACATTTAATCTCCCACTTACCACAGGTAGGTTGCTTGAGAAAAGTAAATACATTAAATTCGTGAATAAAACACACAATGTAATTAGAGCATTAAACCTACTTGAAGTCGTGGGTGCGCCTAGATATTGGAAACTAAAAAGAAATATAAGCAGTTACCCCAATAAAAAAGTGAATACTCTACAAACTCACCACATTCTACTGCAATAAAAGGCAATAATGGACGAATTGTAATTTTACTTTCATATTTTTATTTTTCAACAAACCAATCCCATAGCAAAAAACTTCAAAACAAAAAATGTCAATGCATTCGATTTTGCATCTTCCAGTAATTTGTTTAAAACATAACTTACTTCGCCCTATAGAAAGAGAGTCAAAATTCAGAAGGTTTCATTTTTTATAAAATGCTTATTACCTTGAGCATTGGAAACTGCATATGAAAACGTTAGGTTATTGAATAAAGTTAGTATTTTCTGTTGCAACCGTCAACTTACGCAAACCATAAGCTGTTGTGTTTTTAGAAGCAATAGTTGAATTAACTTTTGCAAAGCCTATTAACATTGACATGTTGCGGTTCACAAGACTTACCCCTCACCATAGGCAGCAAAAACTGCGATCATCAACACAAAATTTAGCATCTCGTTGAGCTCCTACTTACATGAATCTCCAGCCTTTAAAAGTTCAGAACAAACTAACGTCACTTTTATACGAGTGATCTGAAACGAGTTAACTGGTGCTAAGATTTTACTACGAAATGCCCATTTTAATGAGATATTGCTGAAAAAGAATATTTCAACAAATGCTTGTGTAATTATCACAGTTGATGATCCCCATCACATGGTGGTCATAAAACCAGCGATACAAATGAACGCATTTAACACCAACCTCAACTGTTTGGTAGATTATTAAATCCGTTGCCAGGTTGCCATGCTTTGGGTTGGTTGCTTACGGTGTCTCGTCTTTATTTCTACTGTCAAGTTTTTATTACTTGTATATTTCCAAATTACGGATTCAGTCTTTCAAACATTTAGGACTCTTCGGTATCTTTAGTGATTTGTCAAAAACTGAGGCTGAGGAAGATGCTAAAAATTGCTCTGGTGTTTGCCTTCAATTTTGTCGGTATTGAATGGTAATTTCTTTGTTACTTACAAAGCTGATGCGTATTAATAAATAAATATCTACAATGTCTCATATTTTGGCCTTCGAAAACATTGCAGTACTTGGCTTGGGTGAGTGATCTCTCGACTACATAAGTCATGCCTTATACCACTTATCGACCTTTTTAACTAGGTACAATTGCCACAGGTAACAGAGACTTCGTTGTTAGAAAAACATCAATAAAGCAACTTAATTCTTAACCTTTTTAAGAGTCGAGTAAGTTGAATTTTCCATACCTTTCGCACTTAGCTTTAATCTAACCAAGAGATTTAATCAAGTAATCGCAATTGGTTTTGGTTAGTGCATATTTAATGAAAGCCACTTTAAGCATTTTGATCTATCAAATTGAACTTAATTTAGTGCCTTTTGGTGAGTGTTTATTGGATGTAAATAAATATGGTCATATGTATTTGTATAGTAAACTCGGTTTTGCCATCTTGAAAGCTTTAAAGAGGCAAGAAGAAATCTTTTTGAGCATCGTAAAGGAAAATTTTGAACTGCTTTGAAGTAAATGGGGTGAGTCTTATAAGATGGATTTCTTTTTATTCAGGCATGTATCGTTGGTAACCGCTAATGATTGGTCAATGTGTTTGTGAGAAACTCATTTTAGTTCAGCATTTTTTAACAAATTTTCCTTAGTACTGACTGCACACCATCAGT
>JAUOZQ010001124.1:0-17923 GCA_030710315.1 Anomotaenia brevis
CGTTTGTACACCTAGTGCAATTGTCTTTTTAGTAATGCCTCTGGCAGTTGCTTCTTACACCACCTTCTCAATGGAAACCACATAGCTACTCCATAGCCTCAAGGCTAAGACTCGAGCGAACACCTCGACAAGCGTAGTTGGAACTTCATAACATGGAAAAGCATTCGGTGGCCAGGTTGCTACCGGTAAAGCTGAGTGAGTGGGAATTAGTGAGTGAAGAGGGAGTGAGTGAGTGAGTGAGTGAGCGAGCGAGTGAAGGTCAGGACAGCATGATTGGCGTCGGTTGGGTGGGTATGTGGGTGGTGGGGTGGGGTGGTTAGTTATCAGGTATTTTGAAGGCTTCTTAAGCTGCAATCGGAAATGTACTTCGTTAAGTTGGGAATGCGGCAACCTCTATTTTGCCGCGTCGTCGTCGTTGTCGCCGTCGCTTGCTGAGCGCTCGCTGTTCAGCCTGAGTGGCATCAGAACAACAACGACAACAACAGCAACAGCAGATGCTGTCAGCCAGTCACTGAATTCAAAGTGAGTCTTCTATAACAGCCCGTAGGTTGAGATTGAAAGTTGACTTCTATAACTATTTTGGACGTTCAGCTTCTAACGAATAAATCATAGGAATGATCCTGCTAAGTTTCTGCTGTACTCAATTAGAGATAATAAACCACTTCTGCATTTAAGCTTCTTTATATGATTTACTAAAAGGAAACGTAACTGCCCAGTTCTTGATGCGTCGTTCCAGATGGAAACGCTACACCCTTTTCCTCAGTTTCGTATACACTGTAAGTATACATTCAACGAACCGATTACGTTTATGGTTCGATTTTTTCGAAAAATCGTGCTATTTAGCAACGTTTGTCGATGAAATTTGATAAATCCCATTCACAATTTCGCCTCTTGAATTTTTTTTTCAATTAAGATGTCTGCACCTTGCGTCTTAAATTCTAATAAAATATGGCATTTCTAGAAGCCTACAACAACAACCAATTATATCTTACTTCAATTTGTGGAGGCATAGACGTCTACTAAGAGAGTTACAGATAAATGACCGGTGGAGTGGGAAATCATTGAGCATCGGAGTAAACCATTCATCTAGTTTAGGCTTTGATTTTTAAAAGAGAATGATGTTTGAATTACTAAAACAGAAGCTATAATTAATTTTCGATTTCTCCATAATCCTTGATCTTTGCCTTACTGCTTTCTGCTAAGTGAAGTTGCAGAAAACGTGAGACTTGTATTTTTAATATACTAAAACCCTTTCAGAACTGCAAAGCAAATTAAAGAGAATTATTGATAAATCTTCAGATGCAGATGCAGGATAGAAGTTTCTAAAATTGTTGGGTCAATTAATAAGAAATCTCACCTCTTCAATTCACCTCTTTATTTCACATTCATCCCTAATTGCTCATTATAAATAATGATAACATATTGGATTAATAAAATTGTTTGTCGCCTTAGGTTATACAATAGAATGTTTCTTGTTAAGGTCAACATCTCTACATAATTACATCAAAAACTTCTGAACACGCAGAAGCTAAGATTACTTTTGAAGTGTCTTGTGCGATTACATTTATTGAATTCGCATTTCATTTTATTCCATTTTATTTGAGAATAACACTGGCAGTAGCTGTGTAAGGGAAAATCTGGATCTGCACTCAATATGAGTTCAACCTCTTTCCTTCGGCTAATGCTACTATTAGATGAGCGAAATATTTTAATAGCTTCGCTACAATAGGAATTTTTCAACTTCTCCATTAATTTGTAGAAAGTGCTACAATTTAGAACCGAAACCTATCCTGTTGCATCAGCAGGGATAGTTCCCGCACGCCGCCTCAGGAATTACCTTAAAAATGCGTGAGCAAGATGTTTGTTCAAATTTCTGCCAGTCGATGGTATGGACTTTCAGAGCCTTCTTTCTTTTCAGGCTGACAGAGGCGCACAACTGAAGATCACTCCGAATGACATTCAATAATTCCAACAAACCATTCTCCCACAGAAGGTTCTTCGGAAGGAAGAATGTGAAAATATGGTCAGAGAGAGCCATCCTCCACGGTATGCGAAACCACCGTATATCTGCTGCGTCCAAAGACAGTGTTTCGAGAGCGCTCCGAATGACTTCAACCTTAATTTGTGAATTTTGCTACCCATCCCATCAAGAAGGTCATTCAGGACTGATGCATTCTTATTAAAAATCTTACTACTTATGCGTAGGGGGTTTCGATGTATTTAGGCATCAAGCTGTAGTAAAGTGACGCTTGTTAGCTAAAATTTGCTTTCTCTCACAATCCGAAAATGTCATTGGGCCTATTCATCTTGTTCGAATTTGCGGAAATTTGTCGTTGGTATTTGCTTGCCTTTCCATCGCAGAGACTTCCAGGTGGTCACCTATGCACCTACTTCGGTCAAAAAATTTCCTAGCCACTGTATTTGAAATCAAGGTCATCGACAAGCGCATTCCCCTCGTTCTTTCGACTCTCGAATACGTGCAGGCAATTACTACTGTCGCAAAAGTGGTGATTGGTTTGGAAATATACCTTAAAACAAGATAGTGGTTTTCGAGGTGTCGGGAACCAGCTCTGACCCAAGGGCCTGCAAAAAGTAGGATAGACATCGGCACTTTTAAAGGTACAATTTCCCAACGATTTGTCATAGAAATGTGTGACGCCTATCTTTCTGTAGTAGAAAATGTCAGCTAAAGGCCGCTAATAGTGGAAAGGATTTACTCTGAAGCTGCCAATAATGCTTGAATCGGGATCATCTTTTGCCAAACGTAACGCGAAAAGAACTCGTCGAAGCGTCCACGGTCATAAAAGACAAAACCTAGTTCCAGTGCCTTCAATGACTCTGCAGTTATATTGAGGTACTTCAAGTCATCGTAGATGTCAGCATCGTCATCCCATGGAATTATGTTGTGGTTTCGTTTGGAATCGATGAGTGTTTCAGCTCCATGAAACCACTGGTTCTGTATGTTGAGAGATAGCATTACTGAATGAAATTTGAAGAGCAGTTATTTTGAATAAACACAAAATTACAGAGTATAACAACCCAAATACATTAAAAGGTGCAAATTTATCTAGGATATTGAGTTCAATGATTCAAAGATAAAGTTTTAAGCGTTTCGAATATTTACTCCAACCCCTGTATGTAAATATTTCTTAATTAATTTTGATCTATCTTTAATATCATTCTTCAAAAATCCAAGTTAATTTCTTATCAGAACGTGATTTTTTGAATTGTCGTAACTTGATAGTATACAAAATTCAGAAAAATTGCTTTTTGATTTATGGCTAAGTACTGTATGCATATTATGGGAAGAAAAGCAAAGGCAAAGAAGGAATGTATAGCCTTTTGCTGAGAACGCAAAAAATGTCAGTTAATTCAAATATTAATAGGTTCTATGCTTGCATTTCTAGCAGTGTGTAAAGTTCAGTTACCAACTACAAAGCAATTTCCTAATTTCGAAATTTTCTAATCACTTTGTGGCAATTTGGATGGTAACTTCAAGAGATTGTATCCTGCTAGAAGGTAAATGGCTGTTTCCACGAGTTGTATGACTGGAATACATTAGGGGAAATTGCACAAGTGGTTTAGTTGTAGGCAAGAAAAATATTAATCATACAGAGCTCATTACTAATAATTTGACATTTTGCATACTTAACAAAGTGATGCTAATAATAGCAGGTTTTATCTCAGATTTGTTTAAGAAATTCAAACAAAACGAGGTTTATGAAAGACAGTATTAATTAGGCTATTTAATGAAAGCATTCAGCCATACGACTACATCTACAACCTCCTCGCTCACTCAGCCAGTCCTTCCAACCCCCACAAGTGTCTCTAGAAAACCCGCAGCCATGGACTTGCCAAACTCCACTGTCCTTGCCCGACGCTGTTCCTAGGGCCGCACACAAGACAATGGGTCTTCCTAACTACGCCCAATCCACCAAGAACTCCCAATTCAACACAAAGAACTGGCGGAAGCCCTAGGCTGACCAATAATGTGTGAAGAAGCAGATAAAGCTTGTTCAAGAGCATTCGATTAACTTAAACTGGAGCCACCTACGAGTCGAGCCAAGAATGCTCGCAGAAGTGGAAAGAGGGTTCTCAGTATGTGGAGGCACAGCAACGCAAAAACTCGATAGAACACAAAGCCACCTTGGCATTACGACATTATCGTGAATTGCGTAATACCATATATTATTGAGTCCCATATTTGAAATTCAGTGCATGTAAACTACCAGTTTCAGTACAATAAATGGTCGACTAATTAATTCACCTTTTCATTTTTCATCAGTTGTAAAATACTTTAATCTCAAAAATTGGATCATTTAGCTTCCGACTTGAGTAATGATAACCATTGATATGGTTGGTGCAAAACCTGCAAGTTGCAGTCTTGTTCTACTTCTGAGAGGTTAGTTAAATTAATTATTGAAATTCACACTTTAATGAAGGTGGGATATCTGAAAGGAACCCATTAGAGAATGTAGACTTTGCCCGAAGCAGTTTGCTGAGTTAGTTTTAATGTGTGCAGAGCAAAATTATTACTGTGCTAAGGGAATATGCAATAGAAATAAAACGTGTTATATTGTGGTTTTGATTAGAGTAACCGTTCAAATCCAAAAGGGTAGAGGAAATGTCATGAATTTATATCGAAAGGTAAATGTGCGTTAAATTAAGGCCTTAGGGAACTGCTTATTGATTAGTTGCACATAATGGGGATAGTAACGATAATTTTGAAAGCAACCAAGGAAGTGGAACATAACTTTCTTAAGGTAAAATTGAACTTGTTGTGCAACTTCATGCTCCAATGGAAGGCTTACAAGCCTGCATTTGTTGGTATCTCACGTAGAAATAAGTGGCTAGTAAGGAGTTTACTGAGGACAGAATCCGGTTGTGTTTTTCGTCTTGGCAAACATTGGGTTTTTGTTTATTTACATAAGAGTTTTATGATATTCTAACGACAAATGATGAAAATGACTCTTAAATCAAATTAAAATTATATTATACCACGAATTTCGTCATTTCAATAATAAAAGCTATATTTTATTTGGAAAAGTTGGATTTACTTGATGAATAGTACGTACTGTGAAGAGTATAAGGAGTAAGTAGCTCATAGGGTGCACTATTTATTTATTAAATCATCCAAACCTGGAGCGATTTTGTGAGTTTTACTCGATAACTTTAATGCAACGGCCAAGAATCAACCTATGTTGATTTCGTAAAAATCATCGAATGGTTGGTTTTATCAATTCTCCCAGAAAGGTTTTTGAGTGAAAACGCACGTTACTGCCAGGAATGACTTATTTGTGGCAAAAAAGCAGATCTTTGGGGCTTTCTAAACAGCTCTACTCTCAATAATCATGTGATTTTATATATAATTTTATTGAAACCAATGAAACTAGAATGGATTGCTTTCTTCTAGTGGTGGAAACACGATCAAGGTATCTTTTAAACTATTTCGCTGAGTACGTCTGCATGATTACCATCCCCTAACCAGTGATACAAACATTTTTATGAGATTTGTCAAGTATTCGCCTCCTTTTTTAATGTATTTAAGTGACTTTTAGCAGATAATATTTAAATTTTGAATGGTTTATCTGTCAGTTTAACCAGTTGGTTTAAATTGAAAATGTACACCGGCTATATTAGGGCTTATAAAGTTTCAAAGAATATTGAATGCGAGATTTTCCGTTTTGTGTTGACCAGGCAATGCGACCAGTGTTTCATATTTTTACAAAGAAATGAGAAATGGAATATCTTGAAAACGAAATGATTAATACAATTTAGTATGATTCATCGTGTGATGTCTATGATTTTTCAAGATTTTTAGAAATGTAAGATCGTTTATTTTATTTCATTTAATGCTGACCATGGTCCATCATGGTACAATTTTTTGCACCTTAGGGCACTCAGACCAAACTTTTGAATTCTAATTAGAAAAAATTCATGACAATACTTTTTAGTGCTTTTCATAAGCAGTTTATTTGATGTTCCTAAAGCAATAAATTGAAACAAACTGGGAAATCTAGCAAATAGTAATAATAATCGAATGAGCGAATCTACTGTTGCGATTGTATTTGAAGTAAAATATCAGGGTTCTGCATGGTTCAGGAAAAATCTATTGTTTCCGTTAAGATTAAAATGCACCATCGCTATGAGTTTCAACATGAATCCTATTTTCAAAAAGGCCTTTTTTGGAAGCACAAAATTAATGTATTTGTTGATGAAGACATAAAACGAGAGCGAAACTTTATGAATTTACCTACTGCGACAAAATCAGATTGAAATCAACAGTCCAAATGGTGAGATTTGCTTTAGAAGTCCTTCACTCTGTACAAATTTCATGAAAGCCTAATTCATTGCTGAACTTTTGTAGGCAAGTAAATTACCTGCGAATTGCGATTTGAGAGAACCCCATTATTTTACTCCTCACTTGCTACATAGTACACTCGTGGTGAAGGCTTTCTCGGAATATTAAAAGGCTTTTCGAAGAAAAGTAAGCACGAAAAGATCCCATGAGTCCTTGCTGTATTTTTTGGCAGAAATACCCAACTCACAATACTATAAACAAATTTACTATTATTTTCTTGTAAATAAGCAAACACCTTATTGGAATCATTCCTGCCTCGGAAGCAACAACAACACTATGCAATACAAATATTCTCGTAAATTTTCTATATAAGTAGACGTGGGTTCAGCAGGTTCATTCTCAACATAGAGAGAATGTTTTCTACTACTCTGCTTCCTATCACAATTCTGGGCTTAGTGGTTGGGATATCCGGTACGAAAACGTTCTTAGCATATTTTTACCAATGCAAATTGATAAAGATGTTTTTCTTTGTAGTCGATAATACGTCATCAATCCAATAGGCCAATGTTTTCGCCAACAGTGAAATCGCAAATGCTTTTAGAAGCATATCTTACGGACCTAAATATTTTCTTGCACACTACCCAGAAAATGATGAATTCCAATCATCCTGTCAGAAGTCATCGAGTTGCGATACATTTTACATTTGTGAAACATCTATTAGTATAATCGAATCGCACGAGTATATACTAAATGTGAGTTTCTTGACTTTCATATGATTACCTCCCAAGTTTAAAGTCATTAAATGGGCATGGTTTTTTTATTTATAGTACCTAAGGCTAACTTTGATCAATAGGAACAAAGTTATTCGTTTGGAGAACCTGCGCTTTAATGCCATATATACTCTGAAGGAAGACGGCAACCTGCGCTCCAAAGAAACGAGCTCCTACTCTGCTGGATTGTGTGCTATCCCCCCTGGGAGCTTTTTGCAGAACTGCACCAGTTTATTTGATTTTTTACAACGAAAAGTTGTTGACGTCTGATTTAATCTCCTTAATAAAATTCGACCGGTTCGGTTTTCTCCAATGGCTTTTGATTGCTGTTGCATACATCTGTTTCCTAATAGTTCTATTTGCTTCATAAATGACAGTATGGGGTGTTTAATTTCGTCAAATTCGTTAGATGAACAGTATCTCTTTTGACTTTTATTTAGTTAATACCACCAATTAAATAAAAGCTTTAACGTCTGATAATCCATTTTTGTTTTTAGTTAGTTGTTCTACCGCCTCATTACTAGATATTTCAGTTTATCTTCCAAAATTGTTGGGTTCGTTACAAGGATCAAATTCTCCTTGTTGATTGGGTTGCAGCACTTCCAATGATATTTTTATCTTTCTTCCATAGCTTAAACATCCACAGAAAGCCAAAGAATGCTTAGTAAATTTTACTATTTTTTACATGTGTTATAAAACCGAAATTTATTGTTCGCCATGATTTCGATGGTAAAATATTTTGCACACGATTTTTATTCGATTTTTTTTCCAAATTTCGATTAGTCTTGTTCTCATTAGGAGCCACAGTATTTATCGGTCCTTTGAAAGAGTTAGACAACTACAATCAACGAACGCTTTGTTCGATCCTCGAAATTGCCCGGCCCAGTTTTTCATCAATTATTTCCATGAACCCGGGTCTTAACGAACATTTTGTATTTTCAAGTACTTTCTAAAACACCTACAATTTAGAGTTATCGGGATCTTTGTTTGAATCTGTTTTTTTACTAAATTCAACGCGATTTAGTGATCGTAAATCAAGATACCAAGTTTAATGTCACTGCGAATGCAACTGCTGAATGAGATTTTTTCGATTTTCCATGTAACTTTTTAGTAAGACATTTTTAGGCGATGTTGTTTGGTTTGTCGTGATACCGATGACAATATTTAAATCGCAAGTCCTATTCCTATTCAGAAGTCCTATTTTCTGCAACGATTTACGGGATTAAAATGAATACTTTCGCCAACTAATTGCCGCACATCAATATATACAGATTAAATTTTAGTTGAATTCACCCAAAAGCAAAGTAACATCCTAAAAAATGGTACCATTTAAATTTTATTAATGTGCAGATTCAATTTGAAAGTGCTTCTTGAGTTTTGCTTATTAGAGTTAAATTCAGAGATCACCGAATTAAATATTGCTATTTATGAGCGCCTAATAGGTGAAAATTAAAGCGCGATTGCAAGGTCGGCGTTTATTTACACTATTAAACTGACACAATGAATGACGAACAGCGAAAAATGATGACTGGAATTGAAGTCATTAAGTTATCATACTGGAGGAGATGAGTACCAAAAATTATAGAAATGCTAAATGTATGTATTTAAGTTCAATAATTGTCAAAGCAATACATATTGGAAGAGCTGATTTTAAGTTAAGCAACTGTTGAAAATGCATTTTTATTTACCAAATTCAATTTTCTTAAATGTTAACATTCTAGGAGTCTATGATTATGAATGTTCCATTCAACTCTGATTTGATATGTTTTTGTCTCACCGAAAATTAATTCAATTCTTGCAAAACAAACAAGGATTCTAAATTGTACTTGTGGGCCTGTTTAACTTTTGACAGGCTACATCGGTTGGCCCTGTTATCTTGCATCTTCAAGCTTAGGCTAGTCTCGCTGTTTCTCGCAACACTTTCACCATTTCAATTTGATTACCAACACGTTATGGGTCTTGTCTAACTTCAGATTACCCTGTGACCTCTCTGAGTTTTTTCCCAAATATATAAATCACGGCTGTTTTGGTAAAAATGAAAAAGTTAACACAGAGGCCTGTCTATATTAATTCGCAATGTGGAGTCACTTCCATTCCGTGGCCTCCAAATATCGGTGGCTACTACCCACATTGTTGATAAAATACTACATATGACTCATAGAATTGGGAAGGAGTAATTAGGCTCCACCCATTGATCATTAAATTAATGAATGCGATTTTTAGTTAAAACAACACGCGGCCCCTATTTCCGAAGAGTTACGGAGTTATCTTTTTAAATAATACTGAAGAACCAATATATACGGCTGGAAGTATTCGAGAATGGCGTCATGAGGAACATACATTCTAATGAATTTGAGCATCCGTCTAGCAATCAACACAGTCCCCAAAACCCAACATTATTGAGCATTTTGACAGAATTTAGAGATTCAAGTAAGAAGACAATATCCGCCGCCGCCTCCATCATCACTAAAAGAACTGGGTGGGGATGTTAATCTGGAGAATTGGCTAAGATTCCTTTGGGACCAACAATTCAAAATTTGTATGAATCAATGCTTCGGAAATTCGAGGCTATGATTGCTGCTAAAGGTTAAGACCTAAACCGTGAGGAAGATGCACGTGCATACCAACGCTTGCTTACTGCTTTCTGTACACGCAGCGCATTTATTGGATTCAAAACACCGCACACAGTGTCCAAACACACCGTCGTCATCGTCGTTCTGCCATTTAAAGAACACTAATCCTCTGTTCGTGTGCTTCAATAATGGGCGCCCAAAGTGTGAGGTTCTCAAGTAGCACGCGTTGAAGCATTCGGAATGCATTTTGGAACGTTTAGCCAATCGTCACAAGTTCAAAATAAGAACACCAGTTATCACCCCGAGATACACAGGTTTGGGCGTTTGTTCAAGTGATGATCCCTCTGCCCCTATGTTTGTCATCGATACAGAGCACTGGGATATGCTGACGATTCTTGTTCTCCAAGGCTACGACTCAACGGGCGCCAACACTGCCTCCGAAAGAACATGGAGAAGCCAAAGAAAAATCTAACACTTTCGGTATTCTATTGATCATTCACTTGCGCTTTCTGGTTGGCTCCACTCAAATTGTTTGCTTTTCTAATAAAAGGAGAAATATGCACCAAGGAATATGGCCAGGTTTTATGATTAGAAACAATATTCTTGTTGAAATTGTAGCCTTATCAGAGATAAAGAGCTGATTAATCAGGGAATATATCAAGCAGTGAAGGAACCTGAAATTTCTTTCGTCTTTCCATTCCTTTCAAACGGATCTGCTAAATCTGTCGCGAAAAATATTGACAAGCTCTTAAGTCCTTCCATAAGAGTAAGACAAATTTCAATTTTTCAAGTGGTTAGCACCTTTCTAATAATTTTAGTAAATTTAAGAATCCTTGAATTCCATGTCAACATTTTTTGTTAGGTTACAAAATATTTAAAGACGAATGCACGATTTGATAGATTTTCTCGATACTAAATTAAGCCTTATTACTTATTTCTGTATCTTAAGCTGTTTCCATTTTATTATTTTATTTATTGTTTTATTATTTACTTAGTCGATGATTGCTTTGTAAAGATATATCTGATAATTTTAGGCAGCCTGTCCTTATGATTAAAGTCAAATTCCACCGATCACATTTCGATCAGTTTCGATACATCCGCTGCAAGGCAGCGCACTGTTTCAACTAGCTTTTCCAATTCCAATACTTATCACCTAGTCTGGTTACCGATTCACTGCTTAATAAGCCTTCGAAACAACCGGATAATCAACTTTGCTACAAGGCAGTTTTGTTCCACTGAAATAAAATAAGGTTGTTTCATAGCAAGTTTCACATGAAAACATATTGGAGAACTTGGTTGAGAGATCATTTTTATCTTTTTTTTCTCCAACGTTGTATCTACAACAACATTCGTTTGGTACTGTGCAAAAAATATGTGGAAACAATTACTTTATTAAAATACACTTTTTTACGAATCAATCTTTTTTTAATCAGCAACCACGTAGTGTGACAAACCAAGTACTGTCCTAACTTTAACAGCTGTTTACAGCGTACTCAAACTGAATAATAACTGCCTGCTGTGTCAATACTCTCAGAGCGTGTCGACAATCCTAATGCTAATATATGCCTTTCGAAGACTGGCGAAGCTACCGTTGAGAAGTTTTTGGTCAGCATCATCTCCTATGGGCCGGCACGGTGAACCTGCTTATTCTCCCAAAGCCAGTACCTTATGGCATCGAATGGCGTTCAATGCTCCCTACGTGCTCTGATACAAGCACTTTCTACCTTTAAACTCAGATAAGTCAAATTGTGTTCTTTTCCTTTGTAGGCCCTCGAGCACCGGCAATACGCCTGACGTTACAGGGCCCGGTCTTCCCATTTTTGGTGCTTCCACCAAAACCGATACGTCATCGAACTATCTAAACATCGAAGCGAAGAAAATGACTAGTATTTTATTTAGAAGGTCTGGGATATACCTGGGGGCTGTATTCCAGGTGATAGGGATCGTCCGGGAGGACAGCTTCGTCTTTCAAGCCTACGAAGGCCACGTCTATGGCGCAGCCATGCCGTAACCAATGGGACACTGCTGAATCATCCCTCACTTCTCGGAGGATCACCATTGCGGAGAGAAAGATTGAAAACGTTGCCAGCACAGGTGATGTTCGATTACAATCCATCTGCCTGATGACCACCTACTGGGTACCCGTAGTTGCAAAATTCGATTAACCAAATTTCAATTGTAATAAGGTTAATGAGGATTTGACGTTTTATACGAAAATTATGGCGAGTCTTCACGCCCTCAATTTAATATCATAAGAAAATGTAATATTATGCATATTAGGCATTTGTAATAAACCACAATAATTTCCAACGGTAAACATAACACTCCCAATAAAAAGCCTTGCGTTTCCGGCCTTTTAAAAATATGCTAGTCTTGAAAGTTGAACCTGTCACGAAAGACGAAAGCCCTTTCCGTTGCTGATCCACCCACAGAACCCTGTGTTGTTGGTGGGTATGATGGACCCAGCGGTTTCCACTCAGTTAGCCTACAGGATGGCAATTCTGAGTGAACATTTATAGATTCGAGGAAAAGTTTTAAGTTATAGGCTGATGTTGTCATCTTCTGTTTCATACTTTCTTTTTTGCTAAGAAAACCCTTGCATTCTCTGTTTTATATAACGCATAAAGTTTGAGCAGTTAACTAGCATTTGTCATTCCCAAAGGAATACAGAGCCAAAAAGTATTGGTAGAATATCTTTCGTGAATTTTTACTGGTGCTTAGTTTCAGTAAAGGCTTTCCGTTGAACGACATTTCTGTTTTCTTATTATGTCGTTTTACAAATTTCATTCAAAGAGTACTGGTTCATATAATGGTCAGTAGGATAAAGATAACTGACTTCAAAAAATTGGTATGCTAGGTATCAGTAAAGGTATAAACCTATTTTTAGCTTTTGCTACCTTAAAAACTCTTCGAGTGCTGTCTCTTGACAAAACCCTGAATATACATATTGTGCGTTGATCCTTGAAGTTATCTTCAGCTTTGGCGCATTGGCGCCTTGGTAGCCTCCACCAATACCTTCTAAAATCAATTGGTCTCTTTTATTTTTTGTATTCTAAATAAATCTTAAATTGATCTCAGCCTTGAAGTCTCTTAAAGCAGTTTAGAATGCAAATACATGTGATGGAACCTCGGTAGCAGTCAAGTACTCAATTACTAGGCAGGCAATCAACTGAGTGCATTTTTACCGATAAATGGCGCCCTCATGTTTACATCTCATTTGGTTTGTACGTTATTCCGCTTCAGAAATTGGGCATAGATAATTTGGTTCAATTGCCTTAGGATAAATATCACTGATGCCATGATAATACTAGAGCAATAAGTGCTTGTCAATGCTTTTGCAACTTTAAATGACTAGGCTTTTTAGGAAATGTCCGAAGTTTGTTTCTACAACGCAGAATTTTGCAAGCACGAGATCGTTAGTATTTTCCAAGGACTCAATGCTTTCTGTTCACTTCTATTCAAGTTTACTAAAAATTATAACATTTCATATGCCTTTGGTTATGGTTCTTTTGATGTTTTTATTGATTGAGCTACTTTATGGGAGGATTCGTCGGACTATCGAAAAGGTTATTACTACATTTTCTGGTCATTTCGAAGGACTAGATTTAATAAAGAAATGCTTGTTTCTATCAAGCTTTATTCATTATATATATGTAAACTAATTACAGTAATTTTTAAAAATACAGTTTCAGACGAATCAATAATCAAAATAAAAAAAATATTTACAATTTCCGTAACATATTATTTACGGTAGCAGAAACAAGTGTTTATAAAGTATAATTATATAAATTTTAATTTTGATTTAATTTACAGTTTTGAATGCGCACCGTTAAAAACTGCTTAATTTAAACGATTTTAAAACGAAGTATTTGAACTGATACCAACCAAAAATATCAAACGAGAATATAAATATTTGGTGAAATTTCCTTTTTCCAATCGACATATTTTGAACTCTTTGGATCAAAATTGGGCTGTATCGGAACCGTGTTTTGCCTATGGTGTTAACAAATATTTAGTGATAACAGCTCGTAAGCGGGATCAATGAGGGTTCTGTCGATGGGCATCAAATCCTGCATCTCTTGGTTGCTTGGTCCATTAATCCAGTGGCGGTTTCTTGGGCAAATGCTTTGACATTCCGTGAAGAAATGTGTGAAATATGTTTCTACCTTTTTTATGGAAAGGACAATCATTCGGAACTTGAAAATAATGTGTGAAGTGTTCTGAATCTATACCGTCATCTGGTCATCAACACTCCTGGAAATCATCAAACATAAAAGTTTGTTCCTTTATGTCCAACTAAATTTATCAATTCTAAAGTTCACTATGCTAGGTTTACAACCTCAACCTCATCCATGATTATAAAGTCAAAATTAAAATAATGGATTGAAATCCAAAAAAAGACAGGAGAGGCGTCTGAGCACTAAAAACGCAAACGAAAAATTGACTCGATTGATGTTGCTTTGGTCTTAGCATTAATTTAATGGCAGTTCACGCTCGCCAGAAAGGAAATCATATTTATTCGGTTGTGTTTCATATAATCAACCTGCTTCTCTAAATTAAGACAATTTGGAATGGCATTCTAGGCTTTTGTAGAAAGAGCCCTAGTATTGATGAATTTACCACTGATACTCGACTGCACACACCTTTACTGATCAAATGCGTCCAGTTGTGGATTTATAAATTCGAATTTATTGTATTCTACTGAAGAGTTGTTGGTAGAGCGATAAAAGACCCGCTTGAATGGCTCTACAACACACAAATATCCTGAAGACCGGGGCAGTTTATTAATATTCGAGTAGAAATTTACACTGAAATTTCAATATTATTAATAAGAGCCCCGAAATTATGGTCAAAGAATTTGTTAACAAGTATTCAAACTAGCTTTCTTGCTAGATTACTATGCATTATTAACTAGCAATATTTTTCGACTTTTAAAAGCAAGGTGTTAACTCGAAAATATCACATATTCTGCAACTCATCATATCTTTACTATGTACATCCCATATGATTCTAACTTGATATAGGAAACATGATTGAGCACACTAATTAATATTATCAAGCTGTAACAAAATAGTATGGCAAAATTAGGTTTTGTCAAAGTAGCATTTGAATCATTCGAGAAAGGCTCTTTGTGCAGATAATCTATAACTGCAGTCCACCTAGTTAAAGTCAGCTTCATTAAAGACAAAATTGTTTCATGAAATCCTAAAGGAATATGCACCTTTGCAAAGTTATGCAAATACATATATTAATATAAAATTAATGAAATAACCCAAACATGGCGTTATAATCTTATGGTCAATATGTTTGCAGGAATTTTGGGAGAGTTCTTGCTTTTTGTAAATTCCCATAGCAGGCGGCTGTAATAATGCAGGAGCTCGTTTAAGACATTTGCTCTTATATTGATGATTATTCTCCAATGGTGGTCAAATCACCTGACCATGGACATCAAAGCCATATGTTTGGGTTTGATTTCAATGCTAAACCAGATAAAGAATGGCAAACACGTGGAACGAAAGGCGCTATCGCGAAATTTCTCAGTAAAGAATCCACCATTACCCCGTTTCTCGAATGGTCAAAAGGACATCGCTTTGATTGGCTAAATATAGCAGTGCCTTAATATTGGTCTCAAGAGCTATAAATTACGCCACAGGGAAACTTTCAGAATTTCTTCTAATTGCACATGAAATGAAAATTGTCAGAAACTCAGGGAGTGCTAAAAGGATTCCCCTGCCTGCCTGCCTGCTGGCATGACATGAGTCTCATTTGCACCGAACTCAATCCCATCTTGACGTCAACATCTTTCTCTGTGAAGACGAGTGGGACCGGCCACATCACGTCCCATCCTCCAACACCCCTACCTCGGTAGTCACACAACTAGCTGCCCGCAACCCGCATTCCTTATTAATAGAAGTATTTAGAACCACCATCAAATATCTGAAAAATAAATTGCGCATTAAATGAACTGTCTATCTATCTCTTGCCTGTATGTTCAAGTTCGAAATGTAAGATGGATAGTGGGATAGTTTGTATTGAGAGCGAGGCTTCTTCTTTGGGAAAATGATTGCAAAATTGATTGAAGGAGTTAGTAGTTGAAGGTTGTGGATCACACATTTCGAAGAATGGTTCTTTTGCAGCAAACTTCTAGAAGGAAAATGTATATGATACCAATATTATTTCTAACAACTTTTCAGTTGCTTCATTTAAATGCACTGGGCCCCGATGAGGCAAAAATTGCCTGTCTTTCTTAACCTACAATTCAAACAGACTATCTTAATAACTTCCTTTGTCTTTCTTCCAAATATCAGGGATTCTCTATGGATGGCTAAGTTATTGATAATATGATGAAATATCACCTTTGCTAAAAGCTAATTTCTACAAGAGAAGACCCCTTTAAAGCTTTTTAGAATTATTATTTTAATACATCTGCTAAACGGGAAAAACTACTGTAGTGTAAAGATCTGAATCGATTTCTAATCGACTTCGCATGACTGGGTTGACTTAATGAACAAGGTTTATATAAACTAGACTGATGGCAGTGTTGCTTCCATATACAGCAGTAGATCTGTTTAAATTACTTCAAGTGTCAAGTTGTTCTTCCATAGAGTTCATAACGCTCTTCGTTACTCAAGTTCTTCCACTGTTGCGATCGAAGAGCATGAGTAAACACTTGATGAGAGCCATCAAGTGCTTACCCCATTTAATCCTCTTCTTTAAGTATCTAGGACTTTCGAAGGAGGCAAACCATTTTTCTCACTTCTAGGCCCCGAAATCAACTGGCTAACAAATTCTTCAAAGACTGACCTGAAGGCATGGACTTGAGAAGTGTGCATTGTACCTGTGCTGTTTCTTTCATTAAAATTAATTTCTTTAAATTCGCCTTACTTTCTAATCAACTCTAGCGTATCCAAGAGGAGCGTATAAATTTGGGCTTTGATTGTCGAGGGGGGAGTCAATTGACGTGGTAGGGCCTGGGAAGCTGATGTCATGCTGATCTGAGACCGAGAAATGGGGACTTATTCAGACTTCTAAATACTTTTTGCGTAAAAGAATCGCTCGATAGACAGTTCGGGTGGAGAGGAAAGGTTGCGGCTGGTCCGCAAGGTGTGTGGAAGACAGTAGCTAATGAAGGTGTACTCTATTGAGTTATGGTTGTTATGAAGCATTTGATTGAGAACATGGCAGATGAAGCTGGGAATATCGTTCCCATCCATCGGTCTGGTATGCACGCTTCTCATATAACCTCTCGTCCGGTCGTCTCCTCGTCCATCAGGCTTAAAACAGATAATCTAATCCTATCGAAGTAGATTGCACATCTTAGAGAGCATCTTCGTGTTGTTAGTTAGTCGAGCCATTCCCTCTGGATATGAGGAACCCAAAACCCCTCTCATGATATCTTCTCCAATAAGTTGGGCCCCTAAGTATCTTACTCAGATGAGGGTGATTTTCGCAACAGCCTAATAACAAGACAGAATCCAAATGAATTCAAGCTATCTTGCCATGTCCCTCAACCCAATGTAGACTGTCTTCTAGCCGTCAAATTCCACACTTAAACGTATCTCAAGGGAATCTACGGCCACTAGTCTCCTCAAAATGTTCGCACACGGACCTCGATACACACACTCAAAAGCAATTAAATCGGATCGCTGGTCACTAGCTTCATCAACCAATGCAGGAACAATTCCCACATATAATTAAAGCACACTATTACGCTGTTTGCATCCGATATAAGCCAATTATATAAGCCTTTAATATATCCACAGAAAGGCTCCTCGCCTGTGTCGACATAATCCACTGCGATGTTTCTACCAGCAAAACGAGGTCTTACTCCTATTCTGCCTAGTCCTTATAACTACTACCACCGTAACCTCCAATTCCAGACTGGCTAACTTTTACCCTAACTGGTTATAGAGCATATCTTCTACCAGTGGAAAAAGAAACTCACTAGGAGAGAAGTATTGTGGAGGTCTTACCAGGCCCTTCATTTCATCGCCAACTCAGCATGACGTCAGTTGCTCAGACGTGAACTGCTCGATTTTGGACAGTCTTCCAGACCCGTAGACTGGCCCAACAGGGCAATCAAATCTCAGTCTGGGTCATGCCCTCACCTTATTCCTCATAAAAGCGCTTTAGTACTTTTCTCTCTCAACGCAAGATTCTAATAAGAGTGAGACCTCGTATGGGGTAGTTAATCTGTCTTGGAGAACCTAGGTGCAGCCCATCCGCAACAGTTCAGTTTAACAAAGGTTTTAGAAGAGGCGTTGTAGTCAAATGACAAA
>JAUOZQ010001125.1:0-17914 GCA_030710315.1 Anomotaenia brevis
GTTAGGAATGTGTCAATGTAATCACATTTTAAAGAAAAAGAGGAAACGTAATTTCTTTCCCCTATTGTGTCTTTAATCGTTACCATTTTGGTAGGTCTTTAACATCGATAAACCGGAATCTTCGGGAAAAAGTGTCTTCACAGCTGATTTATATCATTGCTTTCATAAAAAGATAACGGAATATTTGTCCAGATCATGGATAATTGTGAATATTTTCACCGAGCAGTATCGTGGCATTAAGGTAGGTGCAAAGTTGGACCAAATATCATTTTACAAAAAAGCAATTATTTAAAAGTAAAACATGCGAATACTAAAAATCCACCTGTTGACTTATGGTAGCTCATTCAACAAAAGCCCCCATCGCAAATAGGTAGATAAAATGAAATACCAAATGCATAGTAGATTAATAAAAAGATTCATGATTTTTGTTGAATTATTGTCGGTTTTATCATATGTGCAACAATTTTACAGTGTCACCAATAATATAACAGCAAATAAATCAAAACGTTTTAATTAGGACGTGCAATTGCCTGAGCAGAGCAGAAGTTGAAATCTGTCCCTAAATATTTATTTAGTGGTAGTCTTGCTCTACAAAATAATCTTGGAATTAGGCTAGACGTGCTGTGTTTAACTAAGAAGTATGATTTTTTTGTTTTTAAATGCATTCAAACAATCGTAAAACCACAGAAAGGAAAATGTTTAATTCTAGCAATAAGCTCTTATAACAAAAAACTGTGATTCATTTATACACAGAGTCATTCAATGGAAAACTTTACAGAAAAATGATTTGAAAACCATTCACGGAAAATGCCATTTTATTTATTTTATTGCAGAGAACTTTTTGTGAAATAGAATAATTTTATTGAGAAGAATATAGTGTAGTTTTTATTCATTTTATGTATACACATAGATTGACAAATTGGATCGTGTTCATCGAGGTTTCGATACTTGAATAATGCGGTTAGGCGATTTCGGACCAAAAAGTACTGTTAAGATTTAATAAATTCTTAGGAACAGCAAAATTATGATTAGATGCGTTTCTCTTATACGGATATATGCAGCAAACGATCAAGCGATGTATCACACAATATAAATATAGTCAATTGAGTACTTCGGAGCAGTTATCATATTTCAAAACCCCAGAAATTACGATACAATAGTGTAATTTCCCATATTGTTAATATATTTTGATTCTTGTTTAGAATTGCATGAAATTTAATTATTGGTTCCGTTCAACGAAGTATGTGTTGGTGTTGCCGAATTTATGCATCTGAAATAATAAACAAACCAATATTAGCCAGTTTTAATAACAACATTATTTATATGCTAATAATTTTGTATGATGGCTAAAAGAATCCTTTAGCCTTCGCTCTGCTAGGTTTCCAAAATCCTAAACTCATTCCAATTTTTTTGGTCTCATTAATTTGTTAAAAGTATCTATCTGTCAAATCCATCTCTCTTCTAAAATAGTGTTCTTTAAAACACTAAATATGTAAACTTGAAAACTGCCGAAAATCATTAAAATACGAAACGATTTTTTTTATTTAATTTAAATTTTTCCGTTAATGGCTGCTATAGTAACGAGATGAAAAAGCTAACGACATCGTCTGTACCTCGTTTTTTATATGTCTAATTCATCAGCTAAAAAAGCCATTAACTAACAAAAGGCTTGATCGATGATTTTGTTTAAATAGTACTTAGCGAGTTCAGCACCGATGCGAATAGTAAATACATATGCATTCATTACTTAACAGATTGACAAATGAGTCATTGAGGTAATAAGCGAAGTCAAAAAAATTTACCTGCTTATCGCGACATGCGTCTCGATCCCCGCTGCCCACCACGTTGTCCTCTTTGAAGAAGTGGAGATGACCCCTGACCTCCTTTACTTGGAGACCCACCTCGTGGTGCCTTTGTTTGCGTTAACAATGGCTCTGATTATGTCAAAAATTGATGACGGTAATAGCCCACAGAAAAGATACTTCAATATATATATATATATTCAGTTAATTATTTTGAAGTCAGTTAAAACTAACTGTTCACGCCTCCAGCTCCTCCTCCTCCTCCTCTTCCTCTTTCTCCGCCATGGCTGTTTCCTCCCTCGCAAATTATAAGCATGGATGCTGAACAGATATTTCAAGTCACTTTCAATGAGATTGGTTTTTATAAACAAGTAATTTACCCAATAGAAGAAACAGTATTTGTACCCTGCCCTTCATGGTATAAGCACTGATTCTAGTTTTCAAATCAAGTTCCCTTCGAAGTGGTTATATAGAAAACGCTTGCGTACTTTTAGAAAGTGGATATCAATCATTTTTATTTGTTTGCACATGTAGAAGTTACGATTCGTCGCTCTGCTGCTATCCGATGTTAAACAACCGCTATGCTCGTACTAAATTTAGGGGAATATATGTTTATGACATTCTGCATGATAGGTCTCGTTTTTGGACGCTTAATGCGCACCGTCGATGATAAATCTCTTTTTATGAATATAATTCGATAAGTTCTCCTTGTAATGTTGTAATAAAAAAAGCGATAACGCTAACTTGCAAATTATATAATTAAAGGAAGAAAGAGTGCACGGTTGATGCCACAAAATATTTTTGACTTATAAATTCGTAAATTTGCATATATTGAAACCTGAGTATATTTCAGAGTAAATCTATTATTGCGTATTTCAATGTTTGGATTTGTTTACTTAAAAAACATTTTGCAAAATATGGATTGTTTTTATCAGGCACCTACTCCTACCCCGAAATCGACTTCCACGTTACGTTCAGGTTTTAAAATGCCTTCTTTCGGCAAACGAACACATGTGTTTTATAATTTTAAGCGGGTTATTCTCATGCAGGATTCCTTTAAAATCTCATTTGCTTCCACAATAATTGGAAATATAACCTTGCATTTACCCATTTAATCAGTAAATGCCCATCTGAAATCACGCTTTCCAACTTTCCATATACTGCATACTGACTGCAATGAATGAATCCTTGTCTTTTTTAATAATTAACTTACACTAAATCTGACAACATGTCTACAGAATATGCTCCATTTTAGTACCTGCTTGTCAATTAATTTAGTTAGAAGAAAGTCAAATTTAATTGCAACTTTAACTGCTACAAATCAACTCGCTTTCTCTGCAAAAAAGTGAAAAATAATAGAAAAATATAGATTCTTTTAAAATATGCAGTTCTGAAATAAAATGGTGAAGCTATTCAGCAATCGACATGTTTTGAATCAAATATGTCTATTTTCGGTTTAATTTTCTGTGTAAAACCAATAAAAGCGCTGATATTTTTCACACAATAATTTGTTAGGCCTTTTTAGACTACACTAAGTTTTAAATGTTGCATGACAGACAAACCTGGATTAATTCGTACAATATTTAAAGCATTATAAAATTAAATTGACAGAACCGTCATGAACATTGTCAGTCACTATCAGCACCTCGAACGTATCTGCATTGCCATGTTTTATTTTAAAGCAACCACTACGAAGGCTTTCACATGTACCGAAACTTCTTTACCATAATTAAATAAACTAACACTCCCATCTTTTGCCTATGAGACAAAAAGGTGCCTCGTAAGTGAGTTTTTAGGAGCTTCTCCACTTTTACGTTGTTTTGAGTGACAGGGAAGATTATTACTAAATTAGGAAATGTGATTATTTTTAGTATTCACATTCCGTATTAAAGTAATAATTACTAAATTGGCAATAGTCCAATTAATCGTCCAATAACCCACAAATTACAATGATTTCTACGAGAGTCATCATTTTTCTAGCACTGTAATCAACTATTTTTACATTCATATTTCCAAAGCCACTGGAAAATTAAGGCAATGGGAACCTATCACCCGGTGATTGAGTTGGAAATTTATATTTCACGAGATCATCCATGACAAAGTAAGATTTCCTAATTGTAAATCTACATTCTAAATTTGCTCATTCACACGCGTGTTACAAAATCTGAATTGTGTATCCTCTAATAGGACCCCAACTCGTTAATTTATGCCCATTTATATGCTAAAACAATAAAATATGCCCTAGACAGTCAATTTTTATCATAAAAGTGATAATAATTCACTATATTCTACATTTATCAACCTTATATGATGAGCTCTTAAACGTTAAATCGCTTCTTTAGTACTTTTAAACTTTATGAAAACGTCGCTTTATGCAATAATGTAGGTAGCATAAATTTTGATAATGTCCTTCACTTGCATGTCAGCTGTAATGGCGTAAATCATAAACTAAGAATAAAAATTGAATGCTTGAAAACGGTGGGTTCCAAAAACTTGATAATAAATGCATTTATCGTTTATCGCACTAAAAACCCACTGAAATGTAAAAACCAAAAAAGGGTAAAAAAAAAACAATATAGAATCGGACTTACATAAAAAATAAGTAGTAGATTTGGATGCCCAATGATCAAGGCCACTGTTATTATCAATCTAGAATAAATGAACAAAGCTTTATTTATATTTTATGGATGAAATTAAAACAAAACGGCTCCTATTGACGTTATAATAGCGTATTATAAGTAATTTTAGGATATTGTTAATTGCCTATTAAAAATGCATAAACCTATTCATGGTGCATTCAGGAAATACAGGAAATACATCTTCGAACTATAACTTAGTGGATGTTTTTTTCATTGAAAATCGGTTTTAAACGTTCGTATCTGCCTCTAGGGAAAATTACATCTGATTTCAAGCGCCTGTACATATACAAAAGAAGATGAAGCAAGCCATGCAGAGGAACAAATAATCACGAACTATTGCTGAAGATGCTCATGTAGGCTTGTCCTTGGAAAGTCCACAGCTCATTTAACTTCATTATGGCACTAATTAATTTGAATCCTCTCTCTTTAGTTGAAAATGTAAAGAGCTCTCTTTGGCGCTTAATTCGAGCATACGGTTATTTTGAATAGATACAATAAAGTTGTAGCTGAAAAATGTCCATCATCAATTTAATTTTTGTGTTTTTTATCAATAGGGTGATCGACATTTTGTCAGTAGTACGTTCCATATGGAACCATTCACGTAAATTGTATTGATACAATTGGCACCATATGCATTGTTACCATAGAAAAAAGAATTAGGCAATGAAATGTTCGAACTAAAAAAATACGTTTAACTCTTAACAAAAATTTGAATATAAATACTATATGCATTACAAAAAGCATGGAATAGGTTAAATGAAACATTTTAGGATTTTCATTTACGATTACTTTTACTCCAAAGCAGAAATACGATTCAAAATCAGGCAAATCATGTTTTGAATCACTTATGTCTAAACAATAGTATTTTAATTGTTCATATTACTTTAATCATAAAAAATGATTTAGTAGTCTGTATTTTTTAGCATTCCATTCCGTTCTTGCTTTCTGCTTAGATTCTACGATTCTCTTCAAAACTCCTTGCCAATCAAGTTGGGATGTCCAGGTATTTCTACTTGCGTATCTTCTAAGAGCCAAACAACTAAAAATTTCACTTTTAGGTTTCATATCACATACGTACGACTTTGAAACATTCAAAACGGTGGTTTAGCAGTATTACCTTGTGGTCTTAGCGGTTGCACAAACCTTTTTCGCAAATGAAAGCAAGAATTATTAATAGCTTATCTAGCTTGGGTCTAACAATTTATATGAAATACTTCTCCTTGTGAGTAGTTACATAGATAATCAGTGTACAACAGAAGCACACAGCATACATACAGCAAGGCTGGACTAAAAGTGGCAGTTGGCTCAAACAAATACCAAGTAATAACTGCAAAATATTTCTAGGGAAACGGTTAATCTGAAATCCAACAAACAGCGAGTTACGGTGTTTTTGCAATTTGCGTTACATCATATTTTCTCTACAACAGGACAATTCTACAGTTGTTTTTACTTAATCCCATCTCTATTAAAGCTGAATGAGTCCTGCGAAAGATTAATAAAGTCGCTAGAAATTTTAATGCATAAATTATGAGCAGAATTCGATAGTGAGAAATTCAATTTCGTAATTTGTAATATAACTAAATTGGGCATTTTCGCCCTTTACTTCTTAATTCATTATGATTTTATGCTACCAGCTATTAAATGTATGAGCTAATTTCTAGTGAACACCGGTTAGCAAACAGCTCCCAAATTCACACCCTGAGTTTGAAGTTTTACAGCCGAAGGTTGGTAATTCCAATGATTCTTATCATTTATTATCTATTAATCTGTAATTTTTAGAAGAATTCGGCACATGAGATAATTTATTTAACATTTACAGGACATCTTGCAGACTTATGATAAGGCGCTCGACTGTATTTTACTCTCGACCTCTACCTTACTCTGATTTTTTGTTTTTGATTTCATGCCATAGGGCAAAGACACGGATTGCTCTGTGGGAGAAAGGAATCAGATCGAGGGAGCTTCATTTGTAACCCACATATTGTTGAATGTCTTTAATGACTGATTTGATCAGATGAGATGATTTCGCCCTCGTGGTCCTTGATCCTTGAAATCAGTACTACAATCGGACTTATCTTAGAAAACAAAGTGCCCCTTTGGCACTTGCAAGTGCATACGCAGGACTAGACGTTGGTGTTAATTCGTTAATCAAATGGGATGGACTTGTGATAGTACAGCGCCTTCGATTTCCATGGCGGTCCAAGTTGCCGTGTTGATATTTAGGCAAGTGACCCACAGAAAAGCACCAGGCGTGGCACAGCCCAGTGGTGATAGACACGTGCATTCGGTGGACACTCCTGTACCGTTTTTACAGATCTGGACGAGGAAACTGCCTCCCATACTCCGCTCCCGTGCTCACACAAGTCGAGACTTGTCAAACCGGGTGACTCATCTCCCCGTCGCGTAATCAGCGTTCTGACTAGAGTCTTTGTTCTCATGGTGGACCGAAATTCTGATCGAGACAAAGAAATTGAGGAGGACATACTGTTTTACGATTGTGGGAAGGCAGCAGTCTGAGTACACTCTACCAGGGGTGCCTATAACCCACTGTGAAATGGAACTGTCACACCACTTTCGTCCATTGCCCTGCTGTTTTGTCGAGCCTTTCAAGATCGAATTCGATTCTGCCCCTGCTACAAACGAAGACAGCATTTCCGAAGTAACAGACAGCATAGGCACTATTCGTCGCCACGAAGTGGCCTCTTCATCTTCACCTTCGATGCTCAGAAGCTCCACTTCATCTAACCACTCATTGTCTTTATCACCACAGCCAACTGCGAGGATTCCAAATCCCAGTACTCGTACTCCTGCCAAACTTAATCGCCCTAGCTCATTGAAGGGAATCTTTCCCATCTGCAATTATTAGCAAACGACCGTATTCGGACTGTTAAAGGCAGCTGATTTCGGATAACTTCGGCTAAACTTGCCTATCATGTGTCCAGCTGTACCGTTCGCATGTAGAAAGCCCTCAGTCGCGACGCAGGAGTGGCAACAACGAGTGACTGACATGAGAGGAAGGGACTTGTGCTCGCTGTTTCCTACGTTTATGCAAAAAGCATAGGGCCCTGGAATCCCAAGGGCCCCATTTCCTCCTGTAAGGTAGATTTGACCCAAGGACACACCAGCACACGAGGCATAGCCGCATACCCCTCAGTGTTATTGTGGTTAGCGTTTTCCTCCCGTTTTTAGCGACTGCAGCCCAAAATCCGTTGTTTTCTGAAATTACCAGGTGATTTCCTTTTTGGCTCATTTAGACGGTCCTAAAACAGGAATTCAAAACTCGCTTCTGTTAAGAGAATTCCGTTGATGGCTGGGGCGCATTCATGGAATCAAAAGTCAGGAAATGCACCCCAACACACCTCCAATGCTAGCATTCTTTTTTTCTAAAAGAAAATCGCAATTAGCGGAATTAATAATTAACCAATCGTTTGAGCATCGAAATTTCCATCTTATCAATGAAAAGGTTATTGTAGACCTCTACTAACTTATCTTCTGTTCCTGGATCTCCATTTCATGAGCCAATGATTTCAAAGTAATTTTAGTATTATTATAAATAAGAGAATATAAATTTTGTTTGTTTTTCGAAAAATAACGTATGATGCGGCAGAATTGAAAGTATTTGTCTTTTCACCCAAGTCCAGTCAGAGCACTATGAGTGACCTCGACTATGCTCAAATGTGTGACCTGTGGTGGTGCCACCTGTCGATTAAAGGCACGCTCCGATTCCCCTGTCATCATCATTAAATGAGTCATCGAAAATCCCCGTTACAATGGCCTTCTCATCACTTTTCAAAAAAGATCTCTTTTTTTCTTTTTCATGATATCAACTTAAAAGTAAGAGTGACTCTACGTGTATGCCATCTTAAACTGAAGATGGACAGTCAACTAAACGTTTGCTAATGTTTTTTAGATAAACACAGAAAATTGTTATTATTTAATATTTGCTGTCTTATATAACGTCAGGTACCATTAGAAAACTCTGCTAAGCAAAGTTGGAGATCTTTTCGATAGGATGAGATGACAAATGTTGGAATTCCAAGTACACCAATGGTTTCAAGATCCCCAATGCTCCGGTCAGTAATGGGAGCTCATACCATCTCACTGCAATCCCATTCATCATCCTCCACTCAGACCTACTTAGTTCTTCTCAGTTGCCTGTCGAATGTGTTTATTTTTGTTTAACTTTAAGAAGATGATGATGTTAATGTTCTTGCTGAATTACAACCATGCGGTCCAGCTTTACTTGAGTAAGTATGAATTCGTGAACAACATTTCTTCATTAGTGAATAAGGTAGAGCTGGAAACCTATTGGACTGATCTCATCCAGATAACCCTACCTTTTAAATCAAATCGAGATTTTGCCCATGAAGTAATTGCTAGATAGCTAATATTTGATGTTTTCTAAAGCCTTTCCTTGTTTTGGTGTAGGCTGAATTTGTGAGCATTTTTTTAGATTTGTGGGTACCCTCGTACATCAGCCCCCTTAGGGACAGACCAGTTGAGTGAAGATGAGGAAAAACTCTTCTAAATATGAATGAATAGGCCTAACTTCGAAACCAGTGTCAACAAGGAATTTAAGACAGGATTTCCTTTGAATAACGTAGAGGAGACGTCTAGCATGTTGGCCAGCGACAGTCGTCGGCGTTACTAATTGGCGATGAAGTTTCTCTGGGTATTCCACATCAAGTGTGACAGTTATCTGAGCTGTTGACAAAGGTTGCGTGATAATAGCATTTGTGGTTTTGATATCTGAATGAGCTCCACTAATTATGATTCATATTTTACCTTTTTAACATCTAAAATATTACTCGCTCATTGATAAATATTGCTCACTCCTTCATAGCTGGAGGGCAGGATTATAATTCCACGATAAAAACTTGTTCATAGGATTGTGAATATGGACATTGTGAATGTGATTCTTCGCAGTTGAGATTGAATTATTGACCGCAGCATTATAGAACATGAAATCTTTCGAATGAGATTACAACAGAAACTGCAAAAAAATTGTCAGGCTCCACCACGGTTGCTTTGACCAAATTCCTAAATTTATTTATCAGTTATCTTCCCAAATATTTCCTAGACTGTTACATCGACGAATCAATAGATTAAAGGCAGAACCCCTCTTAGAACTGCTATATCTACCATTAATTATATTTAACTTGTCTGAATTTTAAGAAGTAAATGTATATTTTCGCTTTAATAAATTTGTTTTTTTTATGTTGTTGTTTGTGTAATCAACATGACCTTGCGTAATTCGTTGTTGTAGTTATGACACGAAATAAGGTAATACCTATCTAATGAATTCGTTTAAGTGCCGTGACCTGGAATTAGCGCAAGTAGCAAAAACTTTGTCGAAATTTTAATATTACAACTGATTCTAGGTTCATTTTTAATCAACAAGGCCCCCATTCCAAAGTATCAGAAGCCCGTGTCACCACCTTATGAGGAAGAAGTAGGGCACAAGACGGCAGAGGGCAAAAAGAAAAAATAGAAAGGGAGATAAACGAGACAAGATGGCAGAGAGCAAGAAATTGAAAAAGGAAAAGAAAAGAAAAGGAAAAAATAAATGAGAAAGAATGAGAATCATTATACTCGTTCAATCGACGATATCTGTCCGTTTGTTCTGCCCCGGTCACAACAGCAGCGCAAGCAAACGCACCACGCTATCAGAGGGAGCAGAGATGATGACGTCGAATAGGTTTCACAATCTTCGTTTCGGCGGCATCCAGAATAAGGCTAACCGGGCCCCGGGGAGATGTTCGTTCCTTTCATTAGCTTATTCGGCTGGCCTCAACGGAAGATTGCGAATCGGATTCTAGTCAGCACCAGGCTCCCTCCGACGTTCCAGCTCCACTGCCGCTCCACCATCCAACTTCAGTTCTCTGTAGTGGATCATTGCAGGACCTCAAACCACGAGAAAATGAACTTGTGGAACTGTTTATCCATTCACAACTTTGAAATTTCTTGCCTAATATTCTGTCATTATTTCAGTACACGCAGCTTCTGTATGGATGTATTTTGCTAATACGGAATTTGGATTCGTGGACTTTGATTTCTTACAGTTAATTAATGCCCACTATCCCTCTGTCCCTGCCGTGCCATACATGAAGAAGTTACTGCTCATCTAGGTCCTACTTTTTATGGTTACCTTTAAATATAAATTTGTATATATCGAGTTTATTTCTAAATAGACACTGTCAAAGAAAGTGCATAACTATAAACATAATGAGTCTTTGAGAGGACTGATAATATCGACATGCCTTCGAGATCCTCCTATTTCTACGAAACTCTTGTTTACCACACGTGTCACAAAGACACCAAGGAGTCAAGGGATTCTTTGAGGCACAGGATTTGGTGCCTGAGAAGAGTTAAAATGACTTACTGCTGACTCAGCGAAAGTTTTCTTACAGAAGGAATTAGCCCCTTTCGCATTGGGTGATAGGTGGGGTTCAACTTCGACTACAATGGGCAACGGACATTTCTAAATATTTTACTTTTTTCTGTAAAGGGCAATGCTACCATTACTTCACTTTCAAGCTCTCGGTGCTAGGAGGAAATGTTACAATCGCACCATTCGAAAGGAAAAGTGAAGTAACCTTAGCTACATTCAAACGAAATTAGAAAGACATGAAAAACAATTAGCCTTATTCTGGATGCTGCCGAAACGAAGATTGGGAAACCTATTCGACCTCATCATCTCTGCTCCCTCCGATAGCGTGGTGCGTTTGCTTGTGCTGTTGTGACCGGGGCAGGACACGTGGATTGGTGCCGCCGCCGTCGTCGTCGTTGCAGTCGTCTCCCTCCCTCCCTTCCTCCTCTCTCTCTCTTTTCCTCTTCGCTTCTCTCTCTCTTTCATTCTTTCTCTTCTTCTTCTTCATCACCTTCTTCTCTCCCTCTGCTGTCTTGTCGCATTTTTCCTCCAATAAACTGGTTGTCTTGGGCTTCTTGTATTGGCTCATTTTAACTGATTTAACTGATTTGGGACGAGGGACGATTTGGAGAAACTCTGGTAGTTTTCGGGATGGAGGTTCTGACTTTTTGCTGGAAATCTCTAGTAAAATTTAGGGTAAGTTTTTTGACTGAAAATTAGATTTTTATTTTTGGCGCACCAGGCAGAAAAATCTTATGTTTTAATTTGAATTCCATATTTAGTTCCGTATTTTACCTATCGTCACTTTTTCCATATCGACGATCATTTTATTTATTGAATTTTCTAATCATAATTTTTTTGTTTCCTTCCACAAGCATATTTAACATTTAATTGGATGTATATCTAACTTGGCGGCCCATAAGCACAATTCTAATCTACATTTCGCTACGATAGGTTGAAAAACGGAGAGGTGTTAGAAGAAGGGATTGGATATCATAATTTTTGAACATGATAGGCGGGCCCATCGGACTTCCAAAGTGTTCCAATTGTTGGTGCTCTTATGGCAGGCGCTGGTACAGCAGACACTGCCCTAAATGCTTGGTGTTTCAATAGGTACCTTCTCAAAAGTAGAGACTGCCACCTTTTAAAGAGAATTAAAACGTTGTCTTCAGCAGAGCACAAGCCTGACCAATGGTTGAAGTTGTCTGAGAGTGACGGTTGGATTCTAAATGAAATTTTTAGAGAGGAGCGCAAAACCACGACTACTAAAATCACAGCAGAGCTCCTTAAATAACACCTGCAGAACCCAGTTTCCACAAACAAATTTTCTCGCTGATAGCTGCACAAATCTGGAATCCACCACGGTAGAGCCGTAATTAGCAAACCTCAGCTCTCAAAGAGCTGAGAGTGGTGGAGCAGAAACCCCGTGTATTGGACTCTCGAGCAGTAGAAAAATGTGATTTCCTCTGACAAATCATCGTCTACCATCCTTTTTTTCACCTCTGCTGCCTTCCCACAATCGTAAAACATGGCGGGGGTGATCTGCGGTGATGATCTAGAGTGTTATTTCTTGGAAATGATTAGGCTATTCTCATACTGCTCAGAGGAGCTTATTAGAAATGGCGGAGATTAAGTGATACCTCTAGATTAATCTGAACGTTGAGTAAACAGGTTCGCCTGATCTGTTCGTGAGCTAAACACAGGGGGATATCAGGAATATAGTTTGCCGTTTATGCACAACTCAAGCAACGCTGATTATACGCTAGCTGGTTAATGTAAATAGGACCTTTGAATGGACTATTTCTAAACTAAAATTTGGTGGGAGTGGGTAATTCCCTACTTTCAAGGTTGTCCTCTAAAGAACCACGCGGGGACCGATTTAATACAAAGCCAATCAGAGGATACGTTTTTTAGCTAGAACCCACTAATAACAGGGTAGGCGTGAGTCACAGTATGTCCTCCTCAAATTCTTTTTCTCGATCAGAGTTTCGGTCCACCATGAGAACAAGGCTCTAGTCAGAACGCTGATTACGCGACGGGGAGATGAGTCACCCGGTTTGACAAGTCTCGACTTGTGTGAGCACGGGAGCGGAGTATGGGAGGCAGTTTCCTCGTCCAGATCTGTAAAAACGGTACAGGAGTGTCCACCGAATGCACGTGTCTATCACCACTGGGCTGTGCCACGCCTGGTGCTTTTCTGTGGGTCACTTGC
Source organism: Anomotaenia brevis (assembly GCA_030710315.1). Lineage (NCBI taxonomy): Eukaryota > Metazoa > Platyhelminthes > Cestoda > Cyclophyllidea > Dilepididae > Anomotaenia > Anomotaenia brevis. The sequence goes on from JAUOZQ010001125.1 coordinate 13,024, forward strand.
CTAAATATCAACACGGCAACTTGGACCGCCATGGAAATCGAAGGCGCTGTACTATCACAAGTCCATCCCATTTGATTAACGAATTAACACCAACGTCTAGTCCTGCGTATACACTTGCAAGTGCCAAAGGGGCACTTTGTTTTCTAAGATAAGTCCGATTGTAGTACTGATTTCAAGGATCAAGGACCACGAGGGCGAAATCATTTCATCTGATCAAATCAGTCATTAAAGACATTCAACAATATGTGGGTTACAAATGAAGCTCCCTCGATCTGATTCCTTTCTCCCACAGAGCAATCCGTGTCTTTGCCCTATGGCATGAAATCAAAAACAAAAAATCAGAGTAAGGTAGAGGTCGAGAGTAAAATACAGTCGAGCGCCTTATCATAAGTCTGCAAGATGTCCTGTAAATGTTAAATAAATTATCTCATGTGCCGAATTCTTCTAAAAATTACAGATTAATAGATAATAAATGATAAGAATCATTGGAATTACCAACCTTCGGCTGTAAAACTTCAAACTCAGGGTGTGAATTTGGGAGCTGTTTGCTAACCGGTGTTCACTAGAAATTAGCTCATACATTTAATAGCTGGTAGCATAAAATCATAATGAATTAAGAAGTAAAGGGCGAAAATGCCCAATTTAGTTATATTACAAATTACGAAATTGAATTTCTCACTATCGAATTCTGCTCATAATTTATGCATTAAAATTTCTAGCGACTTTATTAATCTTTCGCAGGACTCATTCAGCTTTAATAGAGATGGGATTAAGTAAAAACAACTGTAGAATTGTCCTGTTGTAGAGAAAATATGATGTAACGCAAATTGCAAAAACACCGTAACTCGCTGTTTGTTGGATTTCAGATTAACCGTTTCCCTAGAAATATTTTGCAGTTATTACTTGGTATTTGTTTGAGCCAACTGCCACTTTTAGTCCAGCCTTGCTGTATGTATGCTGTGTGCTTCTGTTGTACACTGATTATCTATGTAACTACTCACAAGGAGAAGTATTTCATATAAATTGTTAGACCCAAGCTAGATAAGCTATTAATAATTCTTGCTTTCATTTGCGAAAAAGGTTTGTGCAACCGCTAAGACCACAAGGTAATACTGCTAAACCACCGTTTTGAATGTTTCAAAGTCGTACGTATGTGATATGAAACCTAAAAGTGAAATTTTTAGTTGTTTGGCTCTTAGAAGATACGCAAGTAGAAATACCTGGACATCCCAACTTGATTGGCAAGGAGTTTTGAAGAGAATCGTAGAATCTAAGCAGAAAGCAAGAACGGAATGGAATGCTAAAAAATACAGACTACTAAATCATTTTTTATGATTAAAGTAATATGAACAATTAAAATACTATTGTTTAGACATAAGTGATTCAAAACATGATTTGCCTGATTTTGAATCGTATTTCTGCTTTGGAGTAAAAGTAATCGTAAATGAAAATCCTAAAATGTTTCATTTAACCTATTCCATGCTTTTTGTAATGCATATAGTATTTATATTCAAATTTTTGTTAAGAGTTAAACGTATTTTTTTAGTTCGAACATTTCATTGCCTAATTCTTTTTTCTATGGTAACAATGCATATGGTGCCAATTGTATCAATACAATTTACGTGAATGGTTCCATATGGAACGTACTACTGACAAAATGTCGATCACCCTATTGATAAAAAACACAAAAATTAAATTGATGATGGACATTTTTCAGCTACAACTTTATTGTATCTATTCAAAATAACCGTATGCTCGAATTAAGCGCCAAAGAGAGCTCTTTACATTTTCAACTAAAGAGAGAGGATTCAAATTAATTAGTGCCATAATGAAGTTAAATGAGCTGTGGACTTTCCAAGGACAAGCCTACATGAGCATCTTCAGCAATAGTTCGTGATTATTTGTTCCTCTGCATGGCTTGCTTCATCTTCTTTTGTATATGTACAGGCGCTTGAAATCAGATGTAATTTTCCCTAGAGGCAGATACGAACGTTTAAAACCGATTTTCAATGAAAAAAACATCCACTAAGTTATAGTTCGAAGATGTATTTCCTGTATTTCCTGAATGCACCATGAATAGGTTTATGCATTTTTAATAGGCAATTAACAATATCCTAAAATTACTTATAATACGCTATTATAACGTCAATAGGAGCCGTTTTGTTTTAATTTCATCCATAAAATATAAATAAAGCTTTGTTCATTTATTCTAGATTGATAATAACAGTGGCCTTGATCATTGGGCATCCAAATCTACTACTTAGTTTTTATGTAAGTCCGATTCTATATTGTTTTTTTTTACCCTTTTTTGGTTTTTACATTTCAGTGGGTTTTTAGTGCGATAAACGATAAATGCATTTATTATCAAGTTTTTGGAACCCACCGTTTTCAAGCATTCAATTTTTATTCTTAGTTTGTGATTGACGCCATTACAGCTGACATGTAAGTGAAGGACATTGTCAAAATTTATGCTACCTACATTATTGCATAAAGCGACGTTTTCATAAAGTTTAAAAGTACTAAAGAAGCGATTTAACGTTTAAGAGCTCATCATATAAGGTTGATAAATGTAGAATATAGTGAATTATTATCACTTTTATGATAAAAATTGACTGTCTAGGGCATATTTTATTGTTTTAGCATATAAATGGGCACAAATACATAGAGGAGAAATCATTGGTTTGGTTTTAGAATTACTGGATGATATACTTGGGATTTTATAATTGGTTAGTACAACCGAGGTGCGATACCTCAAATTAACAAGTTGGGGTCCTATTAGAGGATACACAATTCAGATTTTGCAACACGCGTGCGAATGAGCAAATTTAGAATGTAGATTTACAATTAGGAAATCTTACTTTGTCATGGATGATCTCGTGAAATATAAATTTCCAACTCAATCACCGGGTGATAGGTTCCCATTGCCTTAATTTTCCAGTGGCTTTGGAAATATGAATGTAAAAATAGTTGATTACAGTGCTAGAAAAATGATGACTCTCGTAGAAATCATTGTAATTTGTGGGTTATTGGACGATTAATTGGACTATTGCCAATTTAGTAATTATTACTTTAATACGGAATGTGAATACTAAAAATAATCACATTTCCTAATTTAGTAATAATCTTCCCTGTCACTCAAAACAACGTAAAAGTGGAGAAGCTCCTAAAAACTCACTTACGAGGCACCTTTTTGTCTCATAGGCAAAAGATGGGAGTGTTAGTTTATTTAATTATGGTAAAGAAGTTTCGGTACATGTGAAAGCCTTCGTAGTGGTTGCTTTAAAATAAAACATGGCAATGCAGATACGTTCGAGGTGCTGATAGTGACTGACAATGTTCATGACGGTTCTGTCAATTTAATTTTATAATGCTTTAAATATTGTACGAATTAATCCAGGTTTGTCTGTCATGCAACATTTAAAACTTAGTGTAGTCTAAAAGGCCTAATAAATCATTTTGTGAAAAATATCAGCGCAATAATAGAATTACTCTTAAATACACTCAGGTTTCAATTTATGCAAATTTACGAATTTATAAGTCAAAAATATTTTGTGGCATCAACCGTGCACTCTTTCTTCCTTTAATTATATAATTTGCAAGTTAGCGTTATCGCTTTTTTTATTACAACATTACAAGGAGAACTTATCGAATTATATTCATAAAAAGAGATTTATCATCGACGGTGCGCATTAAGCGTCCAAAAACGAGACCTATCATGCAGAATGTCATTAACATATATTCCCCTAAATTTAGTACGAGCATAGCGGTTCTTTAACATCGGATAGCAGCAGAGCGACGAATCGTAACTTCTACATGTGTAAACAAATAAAAATGATTGATATCCACTTTCTAAAAGTACGCAAGCGTTTTCTATATAACCACTTCTAAATTAACTTGATTTGAAAACTAGAATCAGTGCTTATACCATGAAGGGCGGGGTACAAATACTGTTTCTTCTATTGGGTAAATTACTTATTTATAAAAACCAATCTCATTGAAAGTGACTTGAAATATCTTTTCAGCATCCATGCTTATAATTTGCGAGGGAGGAAACAGCCATGGCGGAGAAAGAGGAAGAGGAGGAGGAGGAGGAGCTGGAGGCGTGAACAGTTAGTTTTAACTGACTTCAAAATAATTAACTGAATATATATATTGAAGTATCTTTTCTGTGGGCTATTACCGTCATCAATTTTTAACATAATCAGAACCACTGTTAACGCAAACAAAGGCACCACGAGGTGGGTCTCCAAGTAAAGGAGGTCAGGGGTCATCTCCACTTCTTCAAAGAGGACAACGTGGTGGGCAGCGGGGATCGAGACGCATGTCGCGATAAACAGGTAAATTTTTTTGACTTCGCTTATTACCTCAATGACTCATTTGTCAAACTGTTAAGTAATGAATGCATATGTATTTACTATTCCCATAGGTGCAGAACTCGATAAGTACTATTTAAACAAAATCATCGATCAAGCCTTTTGTTAGCTAATGGCTTTTTTATCTAATGAATTAGACATTTAAAAAACGAGGTACAGACGATGTCGTTATACTTTTTCATCTCGTAACTATAGTAGCCATGAACGGATAAATTTAAATTAAATAAAAAATAAATCGTTTCGTATTTTAATGACTTTCGGCTGTTTTCAAGTTTACATATTTAGTGTTTTAATGAACACTATTTTAGAAGAGAGATGGATTTGACAGATAGATACTTTTAACAAATTAATGAGACCAAATAAATTGGAATGAGTTTAGGATATTAGAAAACTAGCAGAGTGAAGGCTAAAGGATTCTTTTAGCCATCATACAAAATTTTTAGCTTATAAATAATTTTGTTATTAAAACTGGCTAATATTGGTTTGTTCATTATTTCAGATGCATATATCCGGCAACA
>JAUOZQ010001126.1:0-17903 GCA_030710315.1 Anomotaenia brevis
GACTGATTTACTGACTTACTCTTCAAAGCTAACAGTTATTCTATATCCAACACGTGATTTATTAAGGGTAGGATGGGGAGTAGTAGGAAAGAAGTGCAAGTGCAAGAATTTAATTGGAAAGTGTCTTTTAAAGCATCGATATTTTGGTTCACGAACCAGTGATATTATCCCAAATCCAGTTTGGACTGGGTGTCCAAAGCCAATGGAATACTTTCTATTCTTCAAACGAACGTAGTTAGCCGTTGATTGAAATGTTTAACTCATCAAAAATCGCTCTCTTGTATTTGGTTCATTTTCCTCTTCATTGGCAAAGTTCCGGATCATCCTGCTTTCAATGAAATTAAAATCGCAAGTCGCCGAAATCCAGCTATTTTATGGGAAGAAGTTGCAAATGAGTCCTTTAAAGCTAGATTTTAAATGAACAGCTCTTTGATAAGCAGTTTTGTTGTCAAACTGAGAGTTTATGGATGCAGAAAGCACTGAATTAAGCCTTTTTTCTTTGTCCGCGAAACGTAGAAGGCTAGATGAGAATCAGTGTACACCAAACAATAGCATATGAAGAACTGTTTGAGCATTAGTAACGAAGCGGACACATAAATGCTTGAAAGGTATGGAAACTAATGGACATTCAAGGAACAGCATCAACAGTGGAATCGTAAAGAAAGTTCAAAACTAATAGATTAAGCAGAAATCCACTAGTAAAAATACTGCATTAAATACAAGCAGCTGCAAGTAGCCGTTACGAAGATTAAATTTGCTAGGAGTGGGTAAACAGAAACGGAATCATGTTTTATTTTGCGCTCCAATTGGCCATAAAGCGAACATAGAAAGTATGTTATGAAGAAAGAGGCAGGCAGGTCACCACAGACCCTGACCCTAGCTGACCTGAGAGCCCCGTCACACCCTCCAGCTCTTCACACCCTCACCTAATTGTGTGCGTGCATTCTCCCATTTACCAACTCTGCATTTTGCTTTAAATGAACCTTAAATCCAACACAAGAGTTCCTTACAAACGCTCTGGTACAGACGACTTCTATCACTGGTTTCGGGGCTACCCATCTAAGGTGGGATAGACGATTCACCTTAGAGAAAATTGTGGAGTATCTAACCACTGCTGTAGAAAAAGCACTCGAGAGGCTAGCAAACGATTTTGTGTGTTGTTCGGGTATGACCATGGAAACCAATTTAAAGAAAAAACCGTTGGAATACTGGAAAGATATATCTACAGAACCCATTAAGTCAGTTTCAAGATAAATCACACCTTGGGCAGAATCTTAGTGTTGTGGATCTGCAAAGAAGGAATATCTAACAGTAGTCAATTTCAAAGTAAAACTAAAGCTGCAAAGCGAAGGAAACACCTTGAGTAGTTAGGGAATTGCACGCCTGTTCTGAGGCTTCAAGTTAAAACCGAGGCATCAAGAGCCATGAGAGCACTTTTTATGCTTCAAGCAAAAGTAGGACTCTTCAAATTGACCAATCGTTTAACTTACGCATAAGTATTAGCTATTGTTGGCTTTCGTTGGCTTGATTTTCAAAATAAGGACGATGTCCCGAATTAACCTTCAAAGTCTAGCTCTTTTCAGGTCAGTCTTTTAACTTGAGGCTGAATGAATAACTCCTTCATAGGCAATGGGGCTGTACAACTGAAAGTAAACTGATCATCGAAAGCACTGAATTGAGCCAATTTCTTCCACCTTCCACGAAAAGCAAAAGGCTAGATGAGAATATGTTTACACCAACCAAAGGTTTATACGCGTGTATGGGGCATTGGACCTTATCAGCATTCATTGCACTACGCGACGGGTTAAATATGATTGCCACCAAATGAATAGGCAACAGTGGTTTTATCAGAAACCAAGCATAGAAATGGCTATATTAAAGCTTTCAGCAACGAGCCATAGCTAATGTTAAACTTGTTAGAACCGGCTATCGAAAACATATTCACGTTTCATTCCACAAAGAGATTTTCGAATGTCATTAAGCAGACCTGAAACGATTTGTTTGGTTTTCCTACTTGTAAAGCAAGGTTAACAGGTCACCACAGACCCTGACCCTTGGTGACCTGAGAACCTTGTCCAATTCTCTAGCTCATAGCACCCCTCGACCTAATTCCCCCTCATTCACCAACCCCACCTTAAGACCTATATGGACTGCATGCATTGACTATAAATCACAGCACAGTTTCACATATCAACAAACGCTCCAGTACAGATGTTTTCTTTTCTACCTCTTTCATTAGGACTCTGCATCATATATGAGCTGGTTAATTCATCATAGAAGGATAATTTATCGCTTCTATCAGCTACATTCAAGAAAGATATCCACGAAGCAAATATGGAAGCACGCCGAGTAAATTTAAATGACAAAGGAGCAGTAAAACTGCAGAAAGCAAACCAACAGTTCTTTTTTAGTAGCAACTGGGATGCTAAAAGTTTTTCTACGTTCGTATTACCTTGGTATAAGCATCGAATCAGTGGAGGAGCAAAATGGATTACGTTAAGGTTGTGAAAGGATCAGTAGTCAGTGTCATTCCAGGTTGTTCAGTTTTGACTGGGTGTTCAGAGGTGGGCTAAAATTACGCTGGGTAAAATTAACAGGAGAAATGAAAAATACGCGGTTTTGTAGCAAGACCTCGGTAAAACCGAAGCTTTCCAAGTAGAGGTGTATGGATCTTCAAAATAACGTAGTTAGTTAGAAACTGGAGACTTGAAAACTTCAATGCTTTTCAGTAGCCCAATTTCCTCCACAAAGGCAAAGTCAGGATTTAGTATCATTTTTCCTTAATTTAAACCAGAAGGTTCTACAGCCCCGCTTTTCCAGTTCGATTTTTCCAATGAATCCTTTAAAGCAAGACGTTGAACGAATAACTCCCATGCACAAGAAGGTGTATAACTTACATTAAACTCTAAAAGCACTGAATGGCGCTAGATGAGATAGAGTTTGCATTAAAAAATCATCTATGATGAACTGTCAAAGATAGTTACTAAACCGGCAAATAAATATCTCAGAGGCATGGAAGCTAATCTGTTTTCATAGCGCCTTGCGAAGGGTGTGAAAATGATCATGCTTGAGCTCAGAATGGTTCTCAGAAGGGTCGACTGAGCAGAAATCTCAGGATGGAAACCGCTACATTAATGATAAACACCACATTATTAAATCTTCCATATGAGGAAGATGAGAAATCTTAAAGCCAAAAGGAGATGACATCTTTACCTAAGTGTCTGGTGGGAACGCATGTAAAAATATGTTTAGATTTATGGTCATTGTACAGAGTCCATATGTGGCTTGTGTAGTAGGTCAATCTGGGGGAATGCATGCACGCAATTAGGTGAGGGCCTGCGACGTGCTAGGCAGCGCTCGCAGGTCACACAGGCTCAAAGTCTGTGGTGACTGAACCACTTAACAGTGTACATACATGCATTCTAGCTTAGGCTGAATAAATCTGTTAAACTCACATTTGGGAGCGTACAAGCAAACTTCGACTCGTCTTACTTATGGAACGGAACTCTATGGAGTAGCTGAATTGGGCTTGAGGTAAGACAGAAGTACAAATGATATAATTTAACATATTTATAACAAAATATTTTATTAAAAATTGCACAATGGGACAATATGTACAAAACTATTGCTTAATTTTCGACAACCAGGTCAATTACTTCTTGCTCATCGTTCCACAATTTTGTCGTCTGCTGGAAAGTAAATGTTCATAAAACAAATTAATAGGAAATGTCCCGTTATGCAGAGAATAAATAACCGTATGCAAAAATTAAATGGAAATTAAAGAGTTTTCGAAACACTTCTTGGAGTGGAAAAAAGAATATCTTGGTTTATTTAAATTCTTTAAGAAGTTATCAATTTGCTCTAAGACCACCATCCCCTGAGCGCCTTCATAACCTTGTCATTTGATAAGCTAGTGTTACATAAAAATAAATTTTGAAACTTTGGCAGTGTTGAAAAGAATGCCCCGATAAATGAGACGAGACATTAAAACGGCTTAGCCTCCGGTCTTTTCTGATCAGATACTTTAGGGTTCATTATGTCAACAGAATAAACAACGTGTTCTCATGACTGAGCAAATCATACCTTGACCAGCAATGCCCTTGCTTTTGTGAGCTGTCTTAATGTGCTTTTTGAGGTAACACTGAAGAAGAAAGGACTTTCCACATTGACCACATTTGTGGGGCTTCAGTTCTGCAAACGCAAGAGTGAAGTAAGTTCATTAAAACACTTTATAGCACCATCAAAGATTGTTTACTTAAAAGAAATATATTCCGAATTTAATGGTTGTTAGGATTAAAATTTAAAAATGATAAGTGCATGTTCAGCGAACGATGCAAGTTGTACCCTGAGAGTAAAACTAAATCTAATTTTATTTACTTCATATATTTGAGAGTTTTTTTTGATGTTATAAATGAAAATAACTGCACATGAGCAACGTACTTTTGTGAGTGACATTAACGTGGTAATTCAGGTTTGACCTGTAAGCAAACGATCGTCCGCACACCTCACAGCTGAATTGTTTTATCCCTGCAAATTCAACAGAAAACGTCTGTGAGTGATGTGATAAAATTACCTCTGAGAGGGGACCTTGTGGCAAAAAAGAGCACAAATGGAAGATATAGGAGTTATTATTTACCTTTGTGAAATGCATTGATATGGGTTCTGAGATGAGCACTTTCTGCGAACATTCTACCACACTGGTCGCATTGAAACCGTTTCATTTCTGTAAATAACAAAAGGATAGGATACTCCGATCGACAGGCGAGTAAGACACAAAAATTGTAGAAATTTTTTATTAAATTAATCTTAAAATCTGCCTTCTTTAGCCTTTTGTTTCCTGGACCGATATCCAAGTGCCATTCACTGTTCCACTTTTCCAGCATTTAAATCTTTGTCATCGGTTAATAGAAAGCCATTCAGCAACCTGAGTTAGATAAAATCTCCATTAGCTGAGTCGTGCCTTGAAAATTAGCTCGCAATTCTCTGGCTAGCTTCAAGATTTACCTAGAATCTTTGTTGGCATTAAATATTCACGATTCTTATTAAATAAAAAGCTATATATATAATAAGGGTTATCCAAAGCAATGTAAAGACCTTGAAAAATCAACTTAATATAATTCATTGTGTTGTAGTTCAATTCCTAAAGAGTCTCGGCTGTTAATTCATTTTCCATGAAGTAAAATCACTGGCTCGGTGGATTACCAAAAAATGGCAAGCCAAATTATCTTGACTAAACACCCGCCATATCTTACGGTTGAGAGAAGTTAGTAGCCTGAAAAAATGCTTCTTTCTTCTGTCTATAAAGATAAGGTGAACTGTGACGATTCGTCAGTGAAATTAACCACTATAACCACTGCTCAATGAACTAATTCTAGAGGTTTCTACTCCGTTTCTCTAAATGCTTTGAAATATTTGACTTTGATATCATAGGCTTCCTAATTGAGGATTTTCTGTGGTAGAATCCGGATCTGAGGCTCCTCACGAAAAATAACAGTTTTTTGGAACCTCACCTCTGTAGCTGTTCGTTAAGCTCTGCAGTGATTTTAGGCTTTCTTTCAATTCCACTTAGGGTCTGATGGCGTTTCTCAGCCAACAAATTCAACCTTTGGAAAAATCTGTGCTTTGCCGAGGTCGACGTTTTTCTCCCCTTTCGGAGTTTATTATTAATTTTGAGATGGTACCTCATGAAATACCAAGTGTTAGGGTAGTTTCTGTAACTGTAGCGTTTGTCATATGAGCACCAACAATTTGGCCTCTTTGGAAGTGCCAGTTGTATAAAATAATAATTGATTAAGCAAACGTTTTTAAAAACAGTAATTTTCGGCAAACATCACATAACCAAATTGATAACCAAAAAGAAGTGATAATATATCAACCATGATTGCTCATAGCTGGTTTCGAAATTATGATGCAAAAACGTTAGCTGTTTTCCGCCTTGTTTGTCCTCTGAATATGATATAGGAATGATAATTGACAGTTAAGCTTCTTACTTTCGTGAACTTTCTCCAGGTGTCTTTTGAGGTGGCATTGTTGGGAGTAGCAGCCCCCACACAGGTCACACTTGAACGGTTTCAGTCCTGCAAATTCAGTGATGTGTAGTCCCACCAGATAATTCAAAGGTAAAAGTAATGGAAATCACCCTCTACAAACCGTGCTAGCTAAATTTAGGTTTTCGATTAAAAAAGAACCAATAAATAATTTTTTTACGGTTCCAGTGCTGTTTTGCAAGTGAGCCAAATGATACATTTAGCTTGCATATAAATGTAGCGTTTTTTGAACTGGAGAGCAATAACAAATCCTAATCCTTCACAGTAGTTGCAAATAATATCAGGTTTGAGCGTTTTTTTGTGAGCAACACACTCCAGGGGTGGAATTTGTTACGCAACTCCAGGTTCGGCAGATTCAGAGAGTATTCATAGTGAAAGTTCCAAAAATAAGCGGATTCAAAAGAGAAAACAAAAACAGTTGCTTACCCCTGTGAACCCTATCCACATGTTTTTTCAAGTTTACTGCTCGAGGGAACGACTTTCCACATTCTTCGCACTTGTGCGGCCGTAGTCCTGGGAATTTTATAACAAATTTGCTTAAAACACACCGATGAAATAAACTAAATAGGCATGACAAATAGATAGAGCAAGGTTGCATGAAAGGTCCATAACACTAGTCGCATCATTAAAATACGTGAGTATTCAGTGATTGGCGGCCTTATTCACATGGATTTGAACAAGAAAATGCACACAGCATTTTCCCGTTATCCTTTTGTAGGCGAAACAACGAAACTAAATAGAAACGTAAAATTACTTCTAGCACGTCTTGTGAACAAACCAGCTTGAGTGCAATCCTACTAGGATCCAACGGTTGTCCACAATTTCGAACAACTACACACTCGGCTTCATGAAGTATATGAGTTCAGTTGAAGTTAGCGTGAAATGATTTCTCAAAAAATGAGAGGCCTGAGATTGTAACCTTGAGGTTTAAATCAGTCAATTGCTTTTGACTATTCCACTCTTCTCTCCAGTTCATTATCACGTAACGCACGCTTCGGAGATAACACTAACTATAACACATGCTATATCTCTACTAATCGAGTCAACCTTCATGGGCCCACCTAAATCATTGATCTCTAGTCCCACAATATAGACAACATAAGTATGACTCATTCCACAAACTCATGCTCTACAAACGCCTTTAACCCGAGTACATTCGGTTACGATAGACCAATTCACAAGGGCGAAAGCTTCCCTCCTAGCTTGAGAAACCCTGACTTGTCCTAGAAGTTTCATTTTCTGCTTGAGGGACGGTGAAATATTCCTTGTTATGGAATTCCTATGTGCTCTAAGAACATGCCAGAGACGGCAGGGTTTTCAGAGCAAAGACAGATGGCAAAACTCAATTAAAACACTCTTTATCTGCGTCAGGAGAAAAGTCACTAGCCTATGTGCTCATGACTAGCCATATTCGAACCCCCGGTAGGATATATACAGAAAGACAGCCTGTTGTCAAGCAAGGAAGATACAAACTTATTCACGCAAAACTCATGCAGTGACGTAAGCAGAGCAACGCCTCCAACGCATCCATGGACGACAATGTAAATAAAAATTGATTTCCATAGAGTAAAAAATACTTAGATTCATAGCTTTTACATTAAAGACAAAATGAAATAGAAGCTTCAACAAAATAGAATCTCCAAAAATAGGATATTTCTATTATATGTATTCCACTGACATGATAATAACCATTATACATATTTTTGCAAGATAAATCGAGTTCTTACATACTCTCATGGAAGCTCCGAATGTGATAGTTGAGAGTTTTACGGGACGCATATGCCCTGCCACATGTCTCGCAAAAGTAATTCTCGTCTATTAATATAAAAATGTCCATCTATAGAAACATTCGTACCCTTATCGGGAGCTGTATTATCCGATTCTGTTCCAGGAGACTGTGAGTCATCACCACCACCTTCATTTTCTTCCTCCTTCAGAGTGCAATTCTGAGTGACCTGAGTCCACTCTTCTTCAGGTGAATCTTCTGCTTCGGGTTTGATTTCCATCATTAAGCTAAGAAAATTTGAATTTTATTTATGGCTTCAGTTCACCAATATTTGTGTTCTTCGATCTCTTTTCGAAACAAATGAGCTAACTCACATGGATTGCTGAGTCGTAAATCAGGAGTGAGAGGAGACGTGTGCCTGTGAGAGCAAGCGCCTAATACGAAGAGTGTGATTTTTGGAGGTGAAATATGGACTGACCAAATTCTTTGGTTAACAGCTGGACCAATGAGTTTTGGGGTCAATGCACGCAATCAATGATTGGCTAGTGGGGTTGGTGATTCATACGCTCTTAGGATGTCACATCACCGAAATTTTATTTTTAATTGAATATTAAATCATCAATGTACATTGCTTGATCATCTATGACCTCCTTCCATCTATCAAGAAGTATTTATTGCCTTCACTATTGCGAAATTCTATTGCTTTCGACTATTGACTAGGTCAGTTTTGGCCTCTTTCTTCGATGCTACACAAGCTTTCTTTAAAGCCGGAGGACAAGATAGAGAGAATAACTTGCATCTTGAGATGATTTTTCCTGTTTGGGGCTCTTGTCGCATTGTCACGATGAAGCATGACCCCTTTTCGGTTAACTAGAGAAGGTCCTTTTGCTCCTTAACACTTGCCTCAAACGCCGCCTTTGTCGACGGTGGATTTGACCATTAAATGGTGGTATTAATTCAAAGTGGATTATTCTTTGGCGAACACACCAAAATGAAATAAAAGAACATATTATCCATAAAGTTCCATCCTCGGCACCTATGGCAATAATTTTTTTCCCTTAAGGAAGCCGCTACTGTCTACGACACTTAGAATTTTGTTAAACAAGATCCATTTATCATCTCCGGTCACAAGTCGTTCATCAAAGAAGAAAACATGTCGGCAAGAATGGAAGAGTCGATATCAAGATTTCGATAATTGAGTTGATTGTTTTAAGAATTTCCGGATGGGGTGCCCATTTTCACAATTTTGATAATGACGATAATCGGTTATATGGTTGAAACCAAGCCTAACTTTTAACTCCAATTCAACTGACGCAATGGCCCTTTCAAGATGCTCTCTATCGTAAAAACTGAACAGGAAGTTGTCCTTTCCACCGCTCGTTACTGCGAATAATTACTGCGGATCTACACTGAATCGTCCTCTAATTCTTCGTCCCCTCAAGGATCTACTTAATAGCAATTCTAATCACCGTGCATTTGCCCACGGAGCAGAAATCGCTTTTAACACTGTGTGGCATCGTCTCTACATTAAGTCATTATAACATCTCTTCAAAAAGTCGTCTCATCATTTAGAAGTTGACAATCTAGTTGACAGTCAGAGCAGTTTTGCAACATATTGTCGTGGGCTAAATTACAACACTTTCCATTCTCAAATAAACTAAAATCCACTTAGCAAAACACTATCGTCATAGTACTGCTCACTATCTATCCAGTAGTTAAACACTTCCGGCATGCATTATACAGACACCAGATCACTGTCTATTTCGTTCGTAAGAAGCTATTTTCGTCGTACTTTGGCTTTCGTGTACCACAACCACTGCTAAATAATTGCGCCATCTCGACTACGTCTTGCACTTCACTGGCGAATTTCTCTTCGTTGATGGCAACCTCAAATACAACTTCATCAAATCGCTGCAATGCCTCTTATTTCTCCGTGCCAAATTGGACATATCTGCACTTCGAAACGCAGACACTACAAGGCCTCCAGATTCTTTCAGAAACCTTCGGTCTTGCATAAAATAGAACTCGAGACTAATGAAAAAGGGCATAAATTATCCATGTAATCGTGTTCAAATCCGACCCATCTTTAACATATTCACAAAAATTTCCCTTCTAGCGATTGTGAACATTTTTTGACTTTCTGCTTTCTTAAGAATTTCTAGAAATTTAATAAAACAGTGCGAAGCCATTACCATTCATAATCATAAATGATATGAAAGATGATTCGTTTAGACGACTTCTGGAATGCATATCAACTCCAATGCATTACATAAATTGATTTAAATAATTCATGGCATGTACAATTTTACTCAGACATAAATTTTATTTTAGTACGAAATCTACCGTATTAAATTAAACAACACAGGTGCTGCTTTTTTAAAACTGCAAGAGCTTAAACAAAATCGTTGCCTTGAACGTTCTGACATTGTAGCCTATCCACGAGCAAAGATGTGTTCTCCCCGACTGAACAAGACCAGCGTTGGCAGTGCGAAGCGAGTGATTCAACACCATTTCAACCTTAACCTTAAGATAAACACTCGTGACTGTGAAATTCGGCAACAGTTGAGATGATAAACGTTGGCTAAAAGTTGAAATAGTTGATGGTATTTTAATCCTTTCTGTCTAATTTCGCCCAGAACAGCTGCAAATTCACCCGAAGTGACTCGTTGTCTCGAACCTTTGGAACAAATTCTGCTGTCTGCACAAATTTGTTTGTCCAGTTGTAGCAGTTTTTGGAAAATGACTTGTGGACACTCACGAAAGCGCTAGAAGCGAGATAGGCTTAGAGTATGGGGACGTAATACAGCCTTCAAGGGTCCAAGTGGCACTCTATCTGATTTCGTAAGAACAAAAAAGGAACTGCTGAGGAGCGAGTCGAAAAATGGAACGGGCCCAGCTGACGTCAATGAGAAATGCGGAAGTCAAAACCGTTTGCATCTTGTGGAGGGATCACTTCACTGTTGATGCCTCTTATTTAAGCAACTTGCTTTCTCATACATATACAGTTAGATGAAATTATTTGAAAAGGCAAATAAATGCTACATTTTGAATTTCCGGAAAAGGAACTTTAGCTCTAAGCAGCACACAAAAATGGTTTTGCTCTTTATAAAATTGGTTGCATTAAAATAAACCAACAGTTCGATGACTGAGAAATATCTTTTCTGTTGCTCTTTTAAAATTTATTCCTGAGAATTTCAATATGACTTCTTATGGTATTTTTTTACATATTTTAAATTGCAAAATCCGTATTACTAGACCTATAAATACGTTTTATATAGCAAAATATTTTTTGAAATGCTATTCAATATTGAGGAGCCCGTTCTACTGCAATGGGTAATATTACAGTTTGTACAAATATACTTCGTTGTGTAGCTACCAACCCTTGCCGTTAGTGCATCGCTCATAATACTCAATTCTTATTCAAAATAGATACTGCGCAATTATTTCCACCATTCAGGTGGGTCAATGTTACCATTGCCAACGTAAACATGCTGCTTCATTTTTGCTAAAAGTGGTGCATCCCAGCATAAGACTGCCACTAGATATGTGTTTGAGCCTTTTCAGGCCATAAAGAGCCGTTTACACCTTTATAACAGACAAGCGTCGGTCGTGACCGCCCCGCCCACATCAGGCGACTTGTCTTCCGTCACAAAAATTTAGGGGTTCGTTTCGAGCATCCCAATGTCCCTCTCTAGCGCCGCAAGCTGCCTTTCCAATAAGGTATCCTAGCAGACAAGACGAGGTATTTGACTTTGTACGCTTCCCAAGATCTCTCTAGTCCTTGCTCTCCTCAGCAGTCCGCATCTGGCCCGCTACTGCAGCAGCTTTTCGTTGAGGTAGTGCACATGCTCAAGTATAGTGGACGCAACGACTTCGTCATTACTTTCCGTAGATTTGTTAGCAGATAAAGCACTTCTCGATGCCCGAATGAGTCTTGGACGATACTAGGGCGTATTTGGCACCACGCACAGTATCCACAATCATCTTCCTGTCATCGTCAGCTACTCTGCTTCCGGGCTTCTGTGTGATGGCTGCAATGGCATTGCGATCTATCCAGTTGGTGCGGTACTTCTGCAGAGGGGGCATAGGAGGCCTGGCCCCGTCACAACGGGCATCCATGACTCAACCCGTAGGTTTTTCCAGTTTGTGCATATCGAATGCCTTTTGACAAGCTTGACCTGCTTCTTCACACACTGATTCACGTAAGGGTACCTCCAGTTCTCTTACTTGAATGGGGCTTCTTGGTAGATTGGGGGTGGTTAGGAGGACCCACTGTCTTGTGTGCGATGGTGTTTGGACACGTCCTTGGTGGGAGATTTTGGGGAAGCACTTGTGAGGGTTGAGAGGATAAGTTGGGTGAGCAAGGAGGTTGTAGATGTACTCACGGACTGAATGGCTTCTGTGATCGTCTGGTCGCGTCCACAACAGGCCCGGCTGTCGGTGTATGATTCGCAGTTACTTTATCGCGAATGACCAATTACGGCTCTTTGCCTCTCTCTTGATAAGTGCTTTCAAATTGCTGTTAGGCAAATTATTGATTTGGTCTTTGAACGTCCAACAATCAGCTGATCTCCACTGGTTTGCAAACTGTCCATCATATTATTGAACTGTGAAATACCAGAGGGTGGAAGAGACGCTTCATTGTTACGGTATATTCTTAGTCTGTAAGAACGCATTTACATTTTTCCCATTCATTTATATATAATAAAAAATAACAATATCGTCATGAAAAAGCCCTATTGTCCACCATGAAAATGTTTATTTTCTAACTAGTGCAATTTTCAGATTATAACCTGAAACATTCAAATCGGAGGATGAAAACTATGTTGTAATTGTAAATGTCGTTATTGGCCCTTACATTTGATAAAATTGGCACTTTTAAGTTGTGGTTTCCGGGTTTTTGATTGAAGAAATATTGCGTACCATAAAAACGAATTTTGAGGTAGGTTTAATGAAACCTTTTATACGGTAGTCCTTCAAATATTTGTTTTTTCTCCCTTAGCAAACTTATTTTTATTCCTAAATGGTTACCACTAAATGAAATCGAACGCATTGTAAATCTCGTCCAGATGTAAAATACTCAGTTCTCACTTTCCCTTGATATTGCGCTCTTATTACCCACATTCAGTTGCTATTATCTTCCACATTAGCATATTTACTCTATATATCCGTCAAACACTGCATCCCATATTAATAGAGGGTTTTACTCCATTTCAGGCCCTGATAAGCAGATTATGCCCTCTTCACAGACCAACGTCGGTCCTGACCTACGCCAACTCCGGGCTACTAGTCACCAGCCGCGAATATGCAAGGATGCTTCTTGAGCACCACAAAGGCCCGTTTGGTATTCATTGAAAAATACACAAGCCAGATAAATATATTGTGGCGATATGCACATGAGAATTCTTAATTGCTGGATATGTTCAATGTGTCGCAATTAATAATAATAAACTAAGCTCACGGCTTTGATAGATTTTACTAAGGCAAAGTGAATGCTTATCCATAGCTGTAGACATATGATTCTGAGTTGATAAGTATATGAGTCTTGTCGTGGCACTTGGGTACGAAACAGCCCATATGCCGCTTCAACAGGCCTCCTCACTCCTCTAACATCATTTTCGGCTTTCGTCTGCATAGGGCTGTAATCGGGCAAACCTTTATTTCAATACGTGCTCAAACACATAAACGAAAAAGTACCGCAAGGCTGACTCATAGTCGTACTTGCTTTCTGAGCAACTGCGTTGGTTGTGTATTTCTGTGGGCGAATTCGTTGTTACCCAGTAGTACTCCCTCCGAATGCAATGTTGGGACTGGTTGAGGTCGAAGCCGCTGTGAACGAGAATTGGCAGCAAATGCAAGTTGCCTGATTGCATTACAAACATGACAGGAGACCTTTCGTGGATAACCGTCCTGTCCACGTCTATCGGAGTGATGATTTGCGTTTCAATTCTCGAGAGAATGCTGGCCGAATGTCGTGAAAATCTTATGAAATCACCGTCACTTTTCAACAACCAGGTTTCATACTCTCTGTGTTCATTATTGTAAATGGATAACCACAGAGGCGGGTTTGCAATCAACATTCCTCTTCAAAATGCCAGAACTCTAGCTGTGTTTGATAACTGCTTGGTATGATTTGAAGTCAACAACAAGCGACCAATGAGCTACTTGAATGGTTAGCAATAATCGCTTGACTGGTGGATATCCACTCATATATGTACAATAATCCAAGAGGACACCATAACTTGCAATTGAAGCTGTAATTGCGGGAGAGAGTGGTGAACCGCCACCAAATTAAAATACACTTCGTTAATTCTTAGGGTCTTCACTCAATTTATCCTAACTCCTGCTTACCTATTCAGTCTGACCAAATCGACGAAGTGCGATCGTGAAAAGTCAGACCATAATTTACAGTTTAGATGAAAAAGCTGATCAACCGCCATTTTCTTGTTGGAAAATCGTTCAAGCCACGATTATCGCAAGGTCGCTAAAGTCTTAATCGCTACTACTGCCAATTTCTCCTTCAGAAGCAGTTTCATGGTAGAGGCTGGAACATCCAGTTCACCAGGTCGAGGAGTTCAGATGCTGGGTTGCTACTCCTTGCGCATTTTCTTCCTGATGCACTCAACTCTCAACTCGCTGGTGCCGACCTGGGCCCTGGTTTCCACCTCCACCACAGGACTCCTCCTCCAGAACGCCTCCAGAACGACCCTTCTTGAGAGGAAGTCGGATGCTCGGATGCTCCCTGCCTTCTGCTTCTGCCGCCGCTGCCACCGCCGCCGGCACCGCCACCGCCACCGCTGCTGCACAGAGACAACTGGCTGTAGTTTTGATGGTCTCCCAGCAGACAACAAAGCAGGCGGCATCCTGTAGGGGTAAGTAACACAACTACGACTTAAGTAGTACGAAGGAGTTGGTCTCGCGTTTCAGCGGGCACTTCAACGAGGCGCTTTCGAAAGAAATTGGGCTGCAGAGATTGCAGTGATTTCATACCAGCATCACTCACTCACTCACTTGATTACTGTAGTTGCAGTCTCAGAAAGGACGATATCACTTTAGAAGTAGCATAGAGAGAGTAATTATCTCGAGCTTATTAGGAAATTATTCAGCTTTTTACAATCAGTCATGCTAGATTTTTCAATTCGTTTTCATTAATTAACACACTTTATTACAACTTTGAAGTTTTATATTTGTATTTTTGAGGAGTTTGGAAAGAACTGTTAGAAATGAAGTATTATTTTAAATATCGCATGAGTGAACAAAATACCCACTCTTTAATTCTTAAAAGCCATTATGTTTGAAATTATTTTTTGCTATATATTTCTCTTTGTTTGCAAAAATATGTTCTTTTTTGATAAGATTGCGATTTAAAGTGATCAGGGCTAAATATTTCGTCTTCAAAAACGTTGTACTTGTACATTTAAAATCATACGAAAACCAAGTTGAAGTGTATTGTTTTTTCACGAAGCGTCTATCTCTTCTCTAGAATCTGTGATACATCACTGCATTTATGGTCAGGAATGCACTTGTTCTGGTTTACTATAACCTCATAATTAAAACAAATTAAAAATAAGTTTATAAGTTAGATTATAGGTAGTGATATTTCAATTAATCCGCGTATTAACTTTACCTATTAATTAGTTTAATCAAATGAAAATTATCATGTTTTCCAAAATGGAATTGTTCTTCTTTGGCTTCTTCGGGCTGTGACGAATTGATATGCAACAGAATTGATTTTTCAGTATCCAGAGTAACAATCTGCATTTTTTGAAAATCCCTTAGGAAAGAACTCAGGACACTAATAAAATGTGAGAACTCTTGAGTTGTGCTCAAGCAACTTGAGCGATCTGATTGCTGGCTGACCGGCAGTGGGAAAGAAGTACTTCGTAACTGGATTTCGACAGGCAATCACATAAAACTGACTGTCGCCTCCATTCCTATTCTTTGTCTTTGAAGAAGCTGTCTTGAGAAACGAGAAATTCGGATTTAAAGAGGTCCTACAGTGTCTAGCCGGTAGCCGGTAGCTACGAACTTTGTTCATGGCTAATGTGGTGTTTGCCATTGAATTGAGCAGCTGGGATGTCCTGCAAGCTTCCCTTCTTCACGGCTTTGACCTCAATTGGCGTCAACGCTCACTTCGTTGGAAATTTGGCAATCCCAACCAGATGCTTGCCATACCAATGCACTATGACTTCTTGTGAGTGGACAGAGGGAGAGCTCGACTACGAGACTGCTTTGGGCTACGTTTTCACCCACGTGGTTGAGAACTATGTGGAAATAGGCAATGTCTCATCCGCGGTGAAGGCGGAGACCTTGGAGAGGGCTGATGACCTCTCCGATCGCTGGCTTGTCTGAGAGGAGCAAATCGAAACCACCACGCGTCTTTGTCGCCTCCAGCAGGGGAGGCTGGCTAATGGACCCACCGAGGTGCGTCGTTAGCGCGAAGGGCACACAGGCTCTCATCGAGGCATCGTCCCAACGCAAATTCCCAGTCTTCCAGGCCTCCAACCTCCCGAAAATTAACCTTGTTGACTCTAAACGATTCATTTTGCACTTTTCGTTCTTCTCTGTGTTAACGAACAAGACTAAGTGAGCCGACTTTTAAAAAACAAAAAAAGTGGAAGAGAGGTTTTTGAATGTGTGTTAAATGTTAAAGTAAGTTTTTCCCTTTTGCTTCAATGTTGATTCCATTTTTAATGTGAGCTACACGCACTCTGTGAAAACGCCCTGTGTGCGAATTCTGGAACACTCACTTGTTCTTCTTGATGTGGGTTTCGAGCGCTTTGTAACATGTCAGGTGTTACCACTATTTTGTCCAGCCCCAGTAAAACACGTATATTTGTAGAGCGTTGGGTTGGCGTCCGGCTCAGTGTGCAGCCGCCGAAGTGCGCTCTGATGTGCACGCCGAATGTTCTGTCTGCCTTCAATATCCATGCATTCTGGAAGAGGCGAATCCTGGACATTATTGTGCTTTCAGCCAGCTTTAATAATCTGCTTGCTGGTTCGCCGACACTTAGTAGGAATCACCGGTAGTGGTCGAGTTGGTGATGATGCTCTTTTGTGTTGTCTGCAGAACTGACCCAGTTGTCTGGTGTGGCGGCGATTCTGCGATTCCCCATCCCCGAGCCGAAGTCTGACGACGAGGAAGATGAGCAGGCGAGTTCTGACGGAGAGATGGAGACTGCGTAGACGAGAAGATGAGAAGATGAGATCTTTGCGGTGCTCTGTTTTTTGACCCCCTGAGGTGTATATGTATATATTGCTCCTTAGATGACGACGATGACTCCTAACACCCACTCCTTACCCCGTGTGTTTGTCGTATTTTCAACACCGACTTCTCTTCAATGTATGCCTGTATTAGTCAGCTGTCAGTCAGTGTTTGCTGCCTTTCCAAGAGCGCCTGGTTAAAAGCTGTTCAGGGGATGAGTGAGGTACTTACCTAATTTAAGTACTTAACGTCGAATTGTCTCCAATCAATCAATCAAACAATTAATCAGTGAGAATTGCTGTTGAGTTAAGGTGTTTCAGGAGAAGTTAAGTACTTAGAACACTAATGGAAGTTATTCAGTTTTGTGGGTGATTTTGGAGGTTATGAAGAAGTAGTGATCTGCAATTAAAACGAGTGGACACTATCACGTAAAATTCATCAACTTCGTGAGTTTAGAGCCTTGGCATTATCGCCTGATTGTCGATATTCTTCTATTTGTTCCAAAAGATTACCGATTGAGCACGCATGCGAGTAGAGGTTGAGCATAGGCATATTTGATCAAACCCTAATATAGCGCGTATCGAGCATTGGGTTGGCGTCCACCTCGGTGAGTACTCGCCGAAGTGCGCTCTGAGGTCCACATCCAATGTTCTGCCCTCTCTCAATATTACACATTCTGGAAGGGGTGAACAAATTCAAAACATGTACTATTAGATTGGATTAGGTTCAATTATAACAATGCATATTTTTCGCCGCTGGCTCAGCAACTAAGGAACGATGCTGCAGCTATCGATCGCACCGTCCTTCATCAAAATAACTGTAAGTTATTTGAGACCGCGCATCTTGGAAAACAGGGCTTTTCTTTGGCAATCGGAGTGGCTGCTTTGGAGTGAAAGTGGTTGTGGATTTATGACAACACAAAAGG
>JAUOZQ010001127.1:0-17899 GCA_030710315.1 Anomotaenia brevis
AGTGAGGTTCGATGCTTTCTTTCTAAGCGTCTGCAAGGCAGTAGAGAATGAATAGATGCCATGTCCGAAGACCTTGTAAATAAAACTCTAATTTGAGCCATTTACTCGATTATTGAACGAAGTTTTGGTTTTACTGTGAATAATTGCTAATTTACTCAAAAAGGCACTGCATTTACGTCATACTTCATTCCTAGACATGTGCTTTTACTGCATTTGAATTAGTTTTGTAGAATTAGTTGAAAAAAATTCTTAAAGCTACCAATGGTGCCGTCAGGCATGCTGTGCCATTTAAATGACATTGAAGGCTTAACACCGTGTGTTTAAGCTTTAGGTTTCTGCTCACTAGCATACCAAAAGTGAGTGCTCAAGTTACGATTAAAGTTCCTAGTAATCAATACCGATTTTCAACATAAAATACTGAATCCGTTTTCCTAATTTTGATAATTCTAGCTATGTTCGCCTCCTTAGGGTAGGAGCTTCACAAAATTGCCGACACTTTAACCGAAATTTGTTTTAATCAGAAGTATGCAAGATAAAAGGACCCTCTTCAATACTAAACAGAGAAGCGACACGAAATCAGCACTCCTTAGATTTAAACCGATAAGAGGTAGTACATATAATATTTAGTTGCAAATATGATGATAATTCTATCTGATGACTATTAGTAATAATATTACACAAATAGCATTAAAATAAATTAAATATTTGCATTTTAAAACAATTTTATATTAATAAACAGATTAAATTGCAGGCTTTGGGAGGTTGTTTCGCTCAGCCAATAAGTTTTAAGAGACAGTGAGTTACATGTAACCTTGGAATGGGCCTCGAACCTTAGGCCTTAGTTTTAGTTTGACCTAATGTAACGCAATTGGTTATTTTTTATACTTTATAGGAAATGCAGAATTTGTGGAAAATTAAGAATAATATTTGACATAAGCCGGAAAATTGCTGCTAGGCATCGAGCAAAAGTTGAATAGTTGTTAAACAAAGTATGACCCCGTTGAGTGGAATCCGTACCTATCTAACAAATGCGGATATGGTAAAAGATGTGAAATATAATACGATTGAATGCTATTTTAGAATGGCAGTTTTTGCCGAATCAGAATTTTTGTACCAATTAACAAGTTAAATTAATTTTTTTGTTTTATATTTAACGGGATCAATTAAAATAAGCTTCTTGTGTAAAGAAATGTGATATTTAACTTGATAAATCTTCCACTAATTTATTTGCACTGTCTAAATTTTATTATGATATGTTATGTTTACAGTTTCACTTTGAAATAACATGGAAATGATTTTCATACGACATCCTCAAGTAGCTAGTACAAGTACAAATAATCAAATCAGGTATCGACTTCTTTGAATTATTTGGCCGATTTGAGGTACATATAATTTTGACTTGATGTTTGAATGAAGGACTAAATGAAAATTAATAGAATCAACTGTTGCAATCCAGTACCTTCAATTTTTAATTTTGTTTGTTTTCAAAGAACGTACTTATACATTTTCAGTGTTTTAAAATATTATTTTAAAATAAGGATTAACAAATTGCTTTTGTTTACCATTTTAGAATTTTTTCCGGATTAAATAATTAGGTATTTTTGGGTTCCAAAAGCACCGGCGGCATTGAGGATATAAGGATATAAATGTTAACTCTTATTTAACTATCATTAAGCAATTTTAAGCTAACCGGATAATGCGAATTCAAATTTCTCATTTACTTAAACGATTTATTGGAAATAAAATTAGTTTAGTTGATTTTTTAAATGGTTTAAATGACGGAATTCTGTGGTGTGTGGTTTTGGCCAGCCTGTTACACTTTGTGAAAACTTTATTTTGCCAAATATCACTGATCACGTGTAGCTAAAATGTTTTTTCAAGAGAAATAACTTTTTATTATTAGCATTTCAGTAAGCAGTTTTCGACAAAAGCTTACTTGTATTAACAGTTAGTAGAAACAATGCGTATAATCACAGATCTATGAATTTTACCTGCTGATCCTAATTTTTTTGATTTTTGCATTTTTCGCATTGTAAAAAATTCATCTCATTTTAAATGTACTGTCAAACTATATAAATAGGCTTTAGCAGTTAGAGATTATTTATGCCAAATGCGTCGATTTCCTAAACTATCAAGCAAATGATAAAGCGTTTTCAACTCAGCCCTTGACATTGCATTCAAAAAGAATTGTATTAATAGATGGTGAAAAAAGTTTGCTGAAATTTGATTTTGCCCAATTATTTGTTGCGAGAAAAACAAAATGTTCTAATTAAAAACAGTAATGATTCAATTTAATTATGATTTAATAAACATTCAAAATGCATTTTATTCGTTATCGAATTTTAATAACCTTAGCTATTGAAGGTAAATAGCTGTATTAGTAAATGAATTTTGTTCGCTTAAAGCACAATTATTGAGCTTTTATTACATCTGCTTTCATAAAAAGACATAACGATAATATATATATGTACAAAAGGATAAATTAAATGATTTACGCCCTTTTAAGCATAGATTTTTGTAAAGCTGTTTATTTATTAAGATGTAAATATGCATTTAACTGATTATATAGGTAATTAATAACTGATAACCCCACATCAGTTAAGCGAAGTTTCATATCTCTGCTAGAGCCATATAAAGAAACGGTTCATAAATCAAAAAAGCTTATCAATTGAACTTTATTGTCATAAATTAAAAATTGGTAACTTTGTTCTGACGCTATTTAGTCCTCGTACATGAATTTAGATTTAATGAGCTATCGGCTTTTAGATATTAACTATTTGGTTTGGTGCCCATGAAAAAAAAGTTGCACACGAAGTTAAATGATGAAAAGCCCAAAGTGGATATGCACGTTGCACTTATTTGTTCTCGCTGTATTACAGGTTGCCTCAGTGGCCTTTGACATGACGAAATTGGGTCGATATTGCATTTGTGTTTTTCCATGAGCCGCCTCCCTAAAATTTATCAAATTCTAAACAGACCAAGTTGACTACGGGTTTAAGTTATTGTATGAAAGCTTTTCTGACTTGATTTTAATTCACTAGTTTTGATATAGACCTCTTGCAATTTTCCTGGAATGTTCAAGTAGAGATTTTGGAAGTTGTATTTCTATGGGTGGATCGAACCTCACTTAGCTTGGGAAAGTTACAAATTTGGGTTTTCTCCTTTTATTTAGATACACTTCATTTCAATTTCATGATAGTTCTAATCTTTGCCCATTCCAAAATTCAACCGCATTATGCTTGCAAAGAGTTGATCTGTAGGGTTTTCATTGATAGAATATTATTGTCAAGAGTGTTAAAGCGTTTTGCCAAATGCCAGACTATAACAGTATACTGTTGTCATACAAAAAATATTTATTGCTTGCATTTAGGTGGAGGCTATCTCTACACGAAATTTTTTAGTAAAATACAGGCATTTTCTTTTCCTTGAAACCTCTATTTTTCATGGTTTGCTACAAAAGCCAAAAGAATAGGTAAATTGATCTAGGGATGCCAATGAATCTACATAAAATTTCAATTCATTTTTAAAAAATTGAAATTTTGATTGACATCAAGAAGTAGATCTTAGGAGATAAATGTGTTTTGAAAAAGCTCTTTTGCACGTCAGAGCTAATTTTCATGAAAGATATCAGTAATAATACATATCCTTTAGAGATTGACAAACTTTTTAAGAAACTAGTTCATTAAAGCTGCAAGAGCATGCCTGCATGAAACAAAATATTTCGCCTAAATTTTAGGGCGCAGAAATAATTGTTCACCTCTATTTATTCAATGCCGATCAAATAACAAATGCAGATGTAGAAATAAATCCGATGTTTATTTGTTTTGATAAACTTTTGAGTCTATTATTATTGCAAACCTATTATGAGGCTTTACTTCACAATTGGATTTTCATAAATTTCCATTGAATACACAAATTACGGGAATGGAAAATCGGACCAAATTTCGTCGTGTAACATTAATCAAGTAGGCCTATTGACTGCAGTCTCATAGACTGCGCTTTTAATAATATATATTATAACCTGTCCTTGACCAATTATATTGAATGCGTTCACCACTGCTTGTAGGAGATTTAGATTGCATGCCAGCATGTTAGTTTAAAAACTGGCTCTGATAATTAATTTCGATTAAAATAGCTCATGTAAACACCATTATTTATCAAATGAATACCGTTTTTAATAATGTTATGCTTTGCCGGTCCTAATAAACGACAGATTTAAAAAATAATATAAAGTAGTTTTCCTTGCATGAAAAATTAATGTATGCTATTAAGATATAATCGTTGCTAAATATTTTTTTCAATTAATAAATATATATAGTACATAAACATTACTGTTTTCGTTAACGAAGAAATGGATTAAAACGGTTTCGTTATTATGACCCTCAAGTAATATCCATGCTCTACCAATTAAATTGCGTCCTCTGTGAAATATATGCAAATGGTATAAATCAAATGAAAATTGCTGGAAGAAACAGACAGTTTATTAAACGAGTAGACCGTACAATGCTCCCGATCGTATTGATATGCCTCATCGTTCTTAATGGCGTGCGATGGTAAGTGAGTCTTACTAACCTAAGCTTTAATTAATATGTACCTGCAAATAACGCAGTGTTAATTGAATAAAAGTAAAATTGTCAATCGTAATCATTTCTTTTGGTAAGAAATAATATTGATTTTCGTGTGAATAATATTTGTTTGAAATTTTATAGCGTTTGCATTTGAATTTGCCTTTAGTGTTACCTGCGTAAGATGAGTTTTGTTAACTGATTGTATGATATTCTAATAACTTTAAACAATTATCAACAGGTAAGCACAGGGTGCGTTTGTGTTTCATATAAAATTTCTAAAGAAAAAGCACTTAATTGTTGAGGCGGTTTACTTAAAAAGACGTTTAGGATGGCTTTGGTGGGTTTTATTAAATGGCATATTATTTTATCAAAAATTTCTGTCTATAATTACCTTTTGATGAATAAGTGAATATTGGTAAGTATATAGGTTAAAACTGTTTTCCATTTTATTGATACTTTCGGTTACTTTTTAGCTATAGAATACTGTTACAAGAATCTGAAAATACCAGTTGAGTTTTTTGGTGCAACATAGTGCTATGCCTTTGTAGGATTATATAACCTTTCATTTTTCATTAGGAAAATATATATGGTAAATAATAGAGTCTGTCATCAATATGAGCGGCCTTTGAAATCCAGGAAATCTGCTAGAAAATTATATTCACTTCAATGCAACATTACAAATGAAATTTATGTCAACTATTTTTAAAATTTCCGGTCAAATGTCATTTTAGGTCCTATTTTAAACCTATAATAATGTTTTTAAATCAAATAAAACTGCAGCACATCCTGCTGTCCTACGGAACTCAATGGAAAGTAAGAGAACTTTTTCATTAGATATTTTATTAATAATATATTATTATAAATCATAAATATAAATGAATGACAAAGGTAAATAATAATATGGTATTAATAGTTCTTATTGGTTTGTAATTAGGAATTGTTATGCCTGGTAAGGAACTTACCTTAAGAAAGTTAATAGACAATAAACATCACATTTTCTGTTGTTGACTTTCGTAGCAGAAGATGCTCTCGTGTGCGCATATTTTACTTTTTAAGTTAAAATCGTTAGAGATGCTCCATTATTTGCTTTTCGTTTCAGTTTTACACATGAAAAGACTCTCTTTTTGGATCACGTTTAAAAACTGAAATTAATTTTTGAAACGTGGCATACAAATAAAGCACAACTTTAAATAATAAATAAATGCTTGTGCAAACAAATCCTTTAACACAGGGGACAAATTTTCCTTAATCGATTTAAACCATCAAAAGCATCATTTGAATAAAAAAAGTGTTACCAGTTTTAATCAGGAAAAATGAAGTCAGCTATGATTTTATTAAGAACGCACGTGCTGATTTGTACTTTATTTATTGTTTGATGTTCAAAAATGATTTCACAAATTAAGGCGGATGTGCGAACGTATAAGAACCTGATATAAATTTGATAATTATCCAGAGAACTTTTAAACACGAAGATGTCTTGAACCCTAACATGCTTCATGTTTTTTAGTATGTTAATGCAATTTTTTATAAAATTGGATAAAATATTGACATTATTATTCACTTTTAAAATTTTGTTGAAATAGCATTTTTACAATTCAGTTACTTATCATTCATTTATATTTTGCATAATTGTTGCACTAGAGTAAAAGATGGTTTTTCATCATGCTCTTTGTATGATTCAAATAAATAAAATTAGATAATCCATAAAGAAATGGACATGCTGGCATGTGGACTGACCCATTCATGATATATGTATAGGCTGATTTCAACTTTTATTTGGCGATTTCATAATTAATTTAAAATGGAAGTCGGAAAATAGTGTCAGCAGTTGGTGTTTCAGCTGTTTAAATATACTTCAACATTAAACAAATGTTCCAAAATTCATCGGTAGAATTTATTTCATTTTATTCACCAATAATCGTCTCATTAAAGCCATTCCTGTCAGCAAAATCTTTTTCATTGACATAATGAGAGTTGGTTAATTAGTGGTCCATACTTACTCGCAGGTAGGCCTAATATCAAATTGTTAGTACTTGGGTTTATCTATTAAAAATTTTTATTAGTGTTTACTATGTACCAGGGCAACAATGTTTGATTTTAACACAAGCTCTTAGGTGAAATTGACGCAGAAACAAGTTATTAAGTGGCGTTAACTCTAGATGTGCTTGGTTTTATCGCCCAATTTAGCTCAAAAATTATTCATTTATTTTATATGTAACAATGTTGTGATAAGATAGAGCTGCAACCAGGTAACTAAGAAAAGCTGATAAATTGTGCAATGAAATAAAGCCGAATTGAATTGACTCTAATTGAAGAATAATTAAGAGACACTAAATGGTCACTATAAAGGCAACTTGAGGTGATGCATTAAAAACGTCCAGTGTTTGCAATTCACTCATAACATATCTATCCACTTACAAATTGCGATTCATTTTAAATAAAATTCCTTTATGGAATGGCTTTGGATTAATTTTTATTAATTTGGAGCAAACAAGCGATGAATGGATGGGGATTTTGCAATGTCCATAGAGATGCAACTTAGTGAGCCTCTTTTGATTGAATTGGACTAAAAGAAACTTAGGAATTGCGTTTTTGTAAGTATTGCTGAATTAATTCGTTATCTTCTTCAAGCGAGTGCAACCGAGTCAAATTTTGGATTCCAAAGAATACGATACTATTTTTAGGTCTTTTAGAAAAGTTTTTAAATCATAAATTTTTGTTCAGAAGAAATTGATAATTTGCTGATAAATAAATACAATATTTAGGATTAACCAAACTGGTAAAATTAAAATAAATTTTGTACCCACAAATATTTCAACAGAAAAGAAATAAGCCACATTAATTATTTAACAGGTTTTCAGTTTTCCCAGAAATCCTCTGAAAAAAATACCGAATAACTAAGTGATACATTTAAAAAAACCATAATGACTACAAAGTTTCATCTAGAATGTTCAAAGAGGGAAATTAGATTATGTTAAGTGTTATGTTTAGAAAAACTAAGGAAAAGCTGCATTGTACTAATATTTAAGGACGTTGCATTAATATCTAAAATATTATAAAAAGGTAATTACTAAGAAAAAATATCTTGCACAATTTCACTGTTTTTAACTCAAAAACAATTTAAATAAATCTAATGCATAGTCTCATGTGCTCTTTATATGCATTATAAAAACGGGACTAAAATTTAAACTATTTTCTTGCTGATTTTATGATTCATATTGTAAGGCTTAGGGACTGCATAGCTACAATTCGGATTCTGTTTTCATCCAATATTATTTTTTTTCAAAATCCGGTGTTTTTGGTTGTGATTTCTAATTTACTACAATTTCTGTTTCCCGTATCCAGAACTCGTTAATATCTTAACATAATCAAGTTTAAATAAGTATTAAACATTAAATTTGAAAAAAATATTGTATTTTAAATGGCTTTTAGTGGTTTCCTATTGGTTTGAATTTAGATAGATTTCTGCAAAGTTTTAATGCATTGATGATCTGAGCCTCACATCGTTTGTATGGTAACCTTAAATTTCTTAATTTGAAAGGAAAAAAGTCAAAGTGAAAACATTGCGTTAGGTGTGAAGACAGAGATTGTGTAAGGTAGACCCATATACTTGCGTTATTGTCTCGAAAAAGTGTTTACTAATGCATATTCTCCAGGTCATGCAATATATTTTGGATTTAATAAATAGCAAAATGTAGATGATCTTGGAAAAATAGTTACCGGGTGTCATGGCAGCAGGGTAACCAGCTGAGCTTTCATTGTTCATTAAGAGAAAAAATTAATAAAATTATTGCCGTTATGATGTTGAAGATTTTTTGCATAACTTAGATGCAGTTTCAGCTTAAATGTTTAGAAAACAGCTTTTAGTCGCTGGATGGTAATTAATATTTTACTAATCATTTAATGAATCTAGTATTATAGTAAAATGCTCTCTTCGAACACGCCACTATTTTTCCTCAAGTTTATTTCTTGAAAACACAATTTATAATTTGTTACCGTGCAAACGTTGGGCGAATTGCAAAGAGCAATACCTGGCAACAATTTTGTGCACAGTGTTATTAAGAAATTGTAATTAGTCATTTAACTTAGTCAGATGGGCAAACTTATGCTTAAATGGAGTAGAAAATGCCTGTGTAGCAATAAAAACGGGAAATTAAGAAATGAGCTTGATTCGCTTTCCATTTGCTAACGTTTTCAATGTTGGTGACTTTGCTTTCTGTATTAAACCTTAAGTGAGTGACAAGCTTGGCTTTAAAATACAGAATTTGTTGCACTCTGGGTAGTTGTTGCTGTTAAACTGAATACAAATCGTATATGAAATCCTAAGAGCATAAGTTTGTTTTTTTTCAAAAATGAGCACCACGCCATAAATTCAATGCTATTTACAAGCCTTAAGAATAGCCATGCGATGTCTTGATGAATATGGCAATTATGGAACAGGTGGAAATGAATTCTTTGAAAAATGATGCTAAAGATAAATATTTTCATTAAATAAAGCTATTTTATTTAACTAAAGCAATCGACTAGTTGTTACTGAGAAAAAGAATAATTAAGTGATGCAACGAAATCGGAGTTCAATAATTTACAAGATTTTTATTTCACTCTCTTATTAGTAACAATGCAGCAGTTATTTTAGTAAATGTTGCGGCAATTGAAATGAATAATAATACTCTTCATAAAATGGCATATTTTGTCTGGAAATATATGTAAAATAACTGATCCATTGAATTCTAAAAATAATTTTTACATGTTTAAAACGATTTTTATGTAGTATGAAATTATAGTTTGTTTTCGTTTTGGCTAATTTATTTATTAATTACATTAAAGATTTAAAAAGTACCAATATTGCATTTTGGTGATCAAAGCAAATGTAAACCTGTTAATCCGTGGATTGGAACCTTAAATATCGCTTTAGTGGACGAAAATGTATTTCGAGCTATGAAAAAATTAGTTGTAAATTGTGAATACGTTTCAAGGTTATTTAACCATATTGTGATTAACTTGAAAAAAACTTTTTTTGGTTTTTTTTATTTATCATGACACGTTAGAACTTCTATTTTTAAGCATTTCACTTTTTGAGAGCTCAATAAATAGCAAAAATTTCTTGTAAATATGCTCTGAAATGTTGAGGATTTTTAAGTTAGGACCGAATTTGCAAAAGAAACATAAAAGACGCATTAACACACAGTACTAGCTATCTCTGTTTTGCGATTGCCGATTTCTAATTAACAGACTGCCGAGAATGTTGCTTTTCAATAAAAAGTTGATTTTACAACCTGCGCTAAAGCCAAAGCTCTGTTAGTATTTGCGTTAAAAGAAAGTGGAATTTTTTCCTGTGATTTCATTAACTTCCAGCCATAAACCAGGTTTATCAAAATGCAAAATGGATTTTAATAAATTAAAAGGCACCTGAATAGCAAAATCAGTACTTGAAGTAAAATAATTATTTCTGTTTTGTCAAATTTATAAATAGGAAAACTTTATTTATATTTTTGTACTGGGAATGGTTTTGAAAATTTAAGTATAAGATATTGTGAACTAAGACCGTTTACTGCTTCTAATAAATTCTCACCTATTTGCCGCACTTTTGCATTGTTTAAATGGCCATTGACGGCTGAGATCCACAGTCAGCCTAATAAAATGTTTTTGGTATAAAAATTGTGCTTTTCTTTGCTAAAGCCGGTATTTCTATTTGAAAATAATATCTTTTCAATTAGCCGAGGACGGAGGTAGAGGTCGACTTTTTGATATAATTTCTCAATTTGATCATAAATATTCAATGATACTAAAGTCCTGGATTTCTGTGGCCAAGTGCGGTAATCTACTTGACTCGATTGCTCATTGTTACATTTGTTCTGATTCGAACTGTACGGATTTATGAACGATTACCCTGTAAGATGGCATTCCCCTACGGAAACGGTTTTCGAGCAACCAGAGGATGTGCTTGAAAGTCCCAAATCCTTAAAATATTGCAGCTTTTTATTCTCTATATTTAGAGGTGCTATTTCATTGGCCCCGCGTATTTCTGAAGGATAGCTTCACAGGCCATAACTTAACCCCACCGCCATGTTTCTTGACTGAGAGAAGTCAACAGAAGCTGTTTCCAAACGTAAATACAATGAGAGAGAGATGTAGAATTTTGCCAGACATCAAATATTTATTGCACTGCTAATGAAACCCATCGTGTAAACTGTCTATGTGCATGTTTTCTGTTAAAAATAATTTTTCTGGCATTATAATGACAATTTTGACACCGTGATACATTGCAATGAGAAGTTAAATTTGATTTACAGAATTGAATGAACATCCTTGCTCTTTCTAGAAAACAAATTATAAACATCAAACAAGAGAGAGCTAAATCACAGAGCTTTTGATATGCTTAACCATGCAAATGTTGCAAATTAAGACTTCAACTTTGAGTTTTGCTGGAATTTATGGGTCTTCTCGGTCACTTTCGAAGCTGAGACTTAACATAGTCCCCAAATACCTTATATTCAAATATCACGGTTATTTTTCCCTTAGTAACATTCCTTCGTAGACTTGAATTTTGTAATTTAAAAAAATTAATTAGTCCCAATATATATGGCTTTGTGACGTACTTAAATATTCAAATTTTGAAATAATCGTGTATATTATTGAACAAAATAGTTTTCTACAAATGGAACAAATATCTAAATATTGCAGTAACAAAGTGGTTTTTGAGTGACGGATTTCTTATCATTCAACTAGGAAATTTTTCCCTATTCTCAGCAATAAAACGGTCAGACCACAAATGTTTTTTTAGGTTTGATTATAAAAAACCTGTGAGATAAACAGTAGAACTTGCAATCTGCAAATGAAACCGTCGTGTTAATTTCTTTGTGCTATCGGAACGATTTTCTGGAAATTTCTCATCAATTAAAATTTTTAACAAGGAAATTAAAAGAAAAAAATCCAAATTGTTAAACGTTATTATAGTTCGATGAACATCTTTGTGGCCAAACGAATGCAATTCAGAAATGGAAATGAGATTACATGAAGAATAATCTTAATCTAAAACAAAAGACGTCGAATTTTAGCGTTTATGTAAAGCTAAGGAATCTTGGAACTCGTGGTTTATTATCTGATTTAATTACATAGCAAGAAAGCAAAAAAACATGATAAAACACGATAGGCTTTTAAAGACTATAAGAGAGAATATCTTCACGTCAACAGCGGCGTTTCCTGTAGTATTCAGATCCACTCAGACTACACATATTCCATTCTATACGTGCTATTTCATTTATTATTTTTTATCAACATCAATTATTAGTCATTTCGAGTGAAATTTTAAATATCGTAATTGTACGCTGGTAGCGTGTGTTGTGAAAATTGGCACTAGCGGCAAAAAACATTTATATTGGGAAATTACTAATTGGTATTAGATAGCCAATGAATTATTTTCGCAGACATGTTCATGAATGCCTTAACTACTGAAATGTATCTGTAGTAAACGCATATTACCATAATATGGAAGTATCATCAAGAAAGAAATGCATTTTTAACATAAATAAATCAATTTAAAAATTATTAGTTGAACGTTGTTTTTGGCCACCTTTGGGGGTTACTTCAACGATTTCCACTTATCCAACAATTCCGTTTATTACAACAAAGACTAGGGAATATCGTTAACATAAAATTGCATTTCTTACCCAACAAAGAAGAGATTTTGATTTAATTTATGTTAAATTTTTGCTAAAGTTTTAGTAGAATTTATGAATAAATTGATTAAAATAACCTATTATTTTCATTAAAAGCAATGTACATAAAATCGTATTGCGTACAACATGCTAAGTAAAACAATTATTAAATAAATAAAATATTAGGAATTTTTTAAAGTCTTCAAATCAGCTGTTAACTTTCAACACTACTCAAGCACTGCTCTGAAGAAAATATCAGTTATTATCTTATTGTGTTTAGTTACAAATGAAAAACTCGCTCAAGTCTGTAATAGTGCAAAATTGTATATTTTCTAATTATTTGATTTAAAAGCGTTCCATTTTGACCACGAATTTCCATTGATATCAATTCTGTCCTAAGTAACTTATTTTCTGTCTTTGTAAATAAGTTGACACCCTTTTTTTGGAAATCAGTAATAGCTCGTGACCGAAAAACATATTAAAGACTTTTTCCCATGCTGTTAATTTCCTAAAGTTTTCGTGGTCCTCTCATAGGCCTCCATAGCTCCTCACTTTCAGATAAATCTAAATTTTGTAATTTTTGCTTTATAGATTATTATAACTGGTCAAAACGAGAGGAAGGATGGTGTCAGCGGATGATGAGAAATTCGGACGTTTCCTAAGCTCGATGATGACTTCCGAAAGCGGTAAAATGTATCAGGTTTGAACAAGTTAAAATCTGTCGCAATACTCCTAGGAGTCAGCATATCTGTTAGTTACTTGTCTTAAGTGTCAATCAACCAAAAGCTATGCTGGTTTTCCAAGAGATGAACTTGAAAAATGGACGCACTGAGTTAATTATGAGTTCTTAAATTTAAGAAAATGTTGTAAAAAACCAAATCCTTTGCACTCATGAAAAGGTAGGTGTGTATAAGTTTTCCACTTAAATAAAATGCATTGCTGCAGTCATTCCTCAATTATATCAACCGAAATTTTACATTTGTGCTTTCGTGCCCATATCAGAGAACTGTGTTGAATCCCAGTTGTTTTTTATTGAAATAATTTTTTGTAAAGTGGCAAATCATTCAAAATGAACACAGAATAATTCAAATGCTTTATTTGTTCCAATTAGACCAAGGTAAAGCTAGGTTCTTTGAAGGGTTTTAAATCAATTAGTTATAAGAAAGCCCTTGAGTAATAGTAAATACCTCAAAAGCGCATTTAATTTTAACCTTATTTTACTTCTAGTTTATTTGTTAAAACTTATAATGATATCGTGAAAAATCGAAATAGAAAGCGTTTAACCAAAATGATAGGCACTCTTGCGAAGTTAACGTGTAACTCAATCATGTAAGAACATCGGACAGTCACTGTGAAGTCTACTTATGTAGTTTAAGTAACTCAGGTATTCATCTCTATTTTGATGCAATTCAATGTAATTAATTAGAAAATTCGGCCTACTTTTAGGATTCGAATAAAAGTATACTTTTAGGCAAGTATTCATAATAAACACTCGCAAAATTATGGATTTAAAGCTCCAGACGTACGATTATTTCGCATTTTCATAATTTGCAAGCTGACAAGTACAAACTCTTGATGGTCTATGTGATTAGTACATCAGATTTTTGAGTTTTTCGTTGCTGACCTAATATTAAAGAAACGTTGGAATAGGAAATTGAAAGCAAACTCATGGAAAAATTATTTGTATTTACCGCGAAAACTGTACACAAACGTCCGATTCCGTTTCTATTGTCAATTTTGAACGCACCGGACCAGTATACGAGAATGAGACCTGGTGTTTTGGCTTTTACAGAGGAGAGCAAAAATGTGTTGGAAGATGAAGGAATTGGAGATTATGTTTGTTTTCACTTAATTTTACTCAAAGCATTCCAGTTCTTCCGACGGAATAACTTAGTAAATAGCAATGATGGGGTAACTTTACCAAAAGAAAAGTCAAGCATTTCCAAATTTATGCATTGTCTAACCAAAACAAAACATGGAACCGAATATTCGATGTTTGCAGAGGTGAAGTTTTACCTCAAAATATATTTCAATTCTCGGAAGACATTCAATTTTTATCTGTAACTATACGTGTTCAGCTGACGATTTTCTCTTTTAAAATCTCTACCGATTGGTTTTTCAGTGCGAAATTTCATTCCTAATTTATTTCATGCCTAACTTATTAAATGAGGCAATTGAGAAATCTATAATTGTAAACGTCATTCTCTTGAGTTTGGCTAAGTTGTGGTGTTGCAGGATGACATTTTTTTAAAAGAACACACTAACTAGGACTTTGAGTTACTAACAAAAGCATATAAAAATTCACAAAAATCTAAATTATGCAGTTAATATATTTGAAGACCATTTTTCATTTTATACCAATATAGGCAAAGAAATATAGTTCACGATCTTCTAATACAACGACCTTTAATTTGTCGGTTGATTAAGTGTAAACTGACAGTTTACCCATTACGGCTGCGATTGAAGTCTTCATGTAAGAGTAATCAACGCTATGCGATATGTCATAGGCTGGATAAGAGAAGATAGATGGAGACACATTTGCGTGATTCAGGAGTCGTAAAATTGGCTTACAATCTCCCGAAATACTTACTTCGGTTTGCGGGGTACCAGTACCGGCTGCCAATCTTCAGTATTTTTTGTAAAAATAATTGCCTGATTACGTTAAAAGATGAGAAATTCTCCTAAACTTCTAATTTACAAAAAAGAGATATTTCATGGTAGAGATATAACATGACAAGATTCTGTTTATATCGTCGAAGTGAAGATAGAAGATTAACATAGGCGAGTATGACTTAGTTTGTGCGAAGGACAGAAATCTTGGTTTGAAAAATGAGAAAATTAGAAGTTGTGAAGTACAATTTCCCTTATCAACCCCTTCACACGTACATAAGACTGCATTGAAAATGGATTAAGACGAATCAACCAGTGGACAAGAATTAGATATCTGTGTTAAACTACTTCCAAACGACGATATATAAGAAACAAACAAATTAAGTGAATACACCTTGACTTCATCTGGTGGCGATTTTGAAGAACCCTGAAAGATACGCAGTGGCCAAGAGAGAGTGGAGAAAAATCGGCGGAGGTGTAGCTGGAGGCAATTTGCTTGACCCAGGAATCATACAAAATGACCAGCAACCTGTCTTGACATTTCCGAAGGCGTGGAGGGTGCCTACACCTGCTGCTAACTCCCTTTAAAAGCACATTTTTGCTAGTTTTTCTTTTGATAAACCACATTTTACCTGTTTGCGTCATATTTTCAAAAACTATTGATTTCTACTTACAGAGTGTAACATTACCGGATGACTTTAAACAGATACCGATGCATTCAAGATTATGTTTGTTCTTGGGGTGTTTATAAAAATAAATAAAAATCGACTAAGCAATTTATCAAATTTTAAGCACGTGAGGGCCCGAATGCAATTCCAAAACGCTTGGAGTGGAATGCTAACTTTATTGAAATCAAAGGATTCATGAGTAGCGATTCTTGATCTGCCTACATACTTCCCGAGCAGTCAATTTAATCGAACTTTTTGTCAATGGTCTTAGTAAAGTGCAAAAGATTTACTTTCTATAAAACACTTTTTTCTGATGAAATGCCTGACGTCGTTCACTTTTGTCGCACCCCCATTATTGTATATGTTTTAAACGGAAACTCAAAGTATTCTTCGCCTTTTTAAATGTACTACGAATACGAACGGTGAAATGCTGCTAAGTTATTTAAACTAGCATTAATCATGATGATTACTACTTACTGTTGTCAACTTTATACAAATTCTAGAAGCGATATCAAGTCATGCAGCACTAGTAAGCAGACTTTTTCATAATAAGCATAGGAGCTTAGCATAAAAAGGGCTTCACTTTGACACGGCTCGCTTTTGAATTTTTAAACTACCTCCACATATTTAGCTGATGTTACATGACAAGACCCTCTATATCTTAACTTTATCAATGTGGCGAATTTTCATTGTAACTGCTTAGCAACTTGCATTATTCATTTTTCCTTGAGGTGGTTATAATTGTCTCATTACTACTATTTTTCTACACAAAACAATTTTTTATAATATAAATCAAAGTTGATCGAAATTACAAAGGTGATTTTAGCAAATTTTTATCTTTACTGGAACCTGTAAAAACATCGAGTAGCTAAAACTACAAGACATCCATGAAGTTTCCGAATAGTCGGGTGGTGGTCTTTCCAAAATGACGGAGCCAAGTATTATTAATATATACCTTAAACTTGTGCAAATATCTTAATCATTTTATAATTTGTATAACTATTTTTTTAGAAATTAGAGCCAGTTGTGGCCCTTACATTATAAAAAAGTGTTTTGCTGAAAACTCAGAAATGTCTAAATGCACACCGGGATTGGAAAAAGTAATTCCATACATTTTCATACGGAGAAATGGTGTCGTTTCCACAGAGATCCCTACTCCCGGTAGTTTAAGGCAATTTAACATCTTTTTAAAATAACAGATAAATCGACTTACGCTACGATAATGAAGGGATTTAAATGAAAAGCTCTCTTGAAAACGTTGTCAGCGCTGCACCTACGCAAAAATTGGTGGGAAAGATTCTTCGATTACGCAAATAACGGCCTTTCTTTCCTATGCATTTCTCGCAATATTAGTAGAAGGCAGGGTGTTGCAGGCTAGCAATAATTTCCTATTAGATTGCTAATTTATTTTAAAACCGGATAAAGTACTTAGTTTACACCAATCTTTGATGGTCTTTGCATTAAAATTTGTGGTTAATATTACCTACAAACTGGTGGAAAGGCAGTAATTCAGTGAAACAGGACCATTTTTTTCATTCTAATGATAGATACATTGAACTACCTTTTGTTCAACTCTAGCAAAACGCAAACAATAATAAAGAAACATTACAAAAAAGAATGGTTTTTAGACACACGCAAGTATAATTACTATGGCAATAGAGAAAATAAGGAATATCTCATAGGGACGAAAAAATCCGTTTGATCAGTTTATTATCCACCATCGATTTAAAAATACTCTTTCCCAACTTGTTCAAAATTTGTTACTAGATAAGTTATGAAATATATATCTCTCATTTCCTTAGAATGAATTTCCAACCCCAATTTTAATCAAAGTACTCAACTGATTGCGTTTTTCCTCTTTTGAAATCATATCGACTTACTTTCAATAGAATCATCCTTAAATTATGTAAAATTTGATGGTTTGACTGACCTTCGCTCTTATTGCTGAGCATGTGATCTCACCAAAACCTTTGGTTCTCATCCTAGAGGTTTCTGC
Organism: Anomotaenia brevis; assembly: GCA_030710315.1. NCBI lineage: Eukaryota > Metazoa > Platyhelminthes > Cestoda > Cyclophyllidea > Dilepididae > Anomotaenia > Anomotaenia brevis. The sequence continues at coordinate 17,501 of JAUOZQ010001127.1, forward strand.
ATACAACTCGTTTATGTGCCTTGCTGAAGGATAATTCATGTGGTGGGAACTCTATGCAAGTGAATCACCAAACATACTTTCAATGGAGTAAGTTTTAATGACTAGAATCTCCTTGACTGTATTTGTACGTCGAATACGCATCCGAAAAATATTTCCTTTAAAATGCCCTTTTTGTTCAAAACACATTGAATCTTCTTCTTTGCCCTAAGAAAGATTCGAAGGACAACTTTCTGCTTACTCTCGATATAAAAAAACAATTTTAACATTAAGAACTGATTGTTTATACAGTTTAATCTATGGCAACCCGTCCGTCAAGGTAAAAATCATTGATTATTTCATTCAATATTATTACCGCAATATACCGAATTTCCAAAAATGTGATGTTTTTCGTCTGAACTA
>JAUOZQ010001128.1:0-17892 GCA_030710315.1 Anomotaenia brevis
GTTAATTAGGTAGGCTGTGATTCAACGGTCATTAAAACAATTATTTGTTGTAGAAATGACCCTCAGAAATGGCCTTATTTGTCATGCTTAGCGGATCCATATCAGATGTAAGCGTGCCATGCATGGCGTGGGCTTCCGAAATATAATCGATACTCAATTTGTGCGCCAACCAATTGCATAGACAAACCTAAACGAATTTTCAATTATTTTCCAAAGTAAATGAATGAATGAGTAAATGAATAATTTTTCCGTCACATCAAGAAAAGCAGATTTCATTGGGTATAATCACTAGAGAAGAAAATGCGAAGTGAAATGATATAAAATGGAAAATTATTGATTTTAAGACTACTTATTGCCTTTACAACCAGATTTGCATGGCGCCTTCTTCACCAGTGAACAAACAGTTTAATTTGCCCAAAGGAGGCAAATACATACACTAATTTATTTCTAGAACACGTTTTTTTACCACTTTTTGTCTTATGATGAACGCATTCTCTCACGCAAACTCAGAACGGATTCAGCTACGCACTTTGTGCTGCTGAGTGGTGCTGTGAAATTTCACTTTACTTTATACCCAAAAACAAGTGTTTATCAAACAGAATGTGTCAAAAAGCTGCCGATCACCGGTTCCTCGCATATACTGGGGTGAAGATAAACACATGAAACATGAAATGTATTACAAATGACATGACAAGTATTTCATCTAACGCGCAATTTTTGAGTCGAATGCGGCGGGTTGGTTTTTTACACTTCTTCTTTGAATGGAATTTTAATTTTGGCATTTTTTACAGTAAAATAAGAGTTAATTATAAAAGTTTAGTGTTCACTGTTGCATTCGTATTCTGATATTTGTATTTTTTTCTAGAAGAGTTAAGTTAGTCTCAGTGATCATTAAAAATTCTGATTCAATCCAGCTATTAGCAATTTTGAGTTATTTATAATTAAATTCTCAAGTTCCCTAAATCTTATACCTTCGAAATATTTCAGTCATCTCTCATTTGGGTTGAGGGTTCTATTAAGGTAAAGAGCATGTAACGCTTATGCGAGTACATGGAGTAGCGACGCTCTACTGACCAACTACCCTTCTGGTGCCATAACCACCGAACACTTGTTTCTATTGATTGGACGCAAGCACTTTGAAAGCTTTACTTTTTATCGACCTGAAAGTAAACCATAACTGAAGGTAGTCCGATTTTTTATGGGGAGAATCCCTCAATCTTTTAGATCCAAAAATGTAAGCCATTAAAAAATACCCATTCCATAGTTTAAATAATTTCAAATAAAATGACCAGATAGCGCAGTGTGTGCAACATTGCACTTGGCATCAAATCTAAAATACTTAATACTTCAATTAGCGCCTGCAGAATATGAATTTACTGAGAATAAATTATCAATCTATCACCGCTATATCCGTTTAAAGGCAAAAGATGCATTTTAATTACTTAAGAATTTCAAATACAAAAGAAAATGCCAATTTAATGACAAGAAGCTCACTTTGAAGAAATTAATTATCGGTAATTTGGTAATTTTACCTGGTTTGGAGATAATAGGTGGGCGAAAAGGCGAGTTAGCAAAAGAGCGCATCCTGCAAGTAAATGGAAAAAATAATCAAACCGTTGTGATTTCATTATTAGGAAAAACGTATTTGAACCATCTCAAATCAAAACGACTCCCATGTACAAAATTCTGCCGATGTTGAAGTCTTATAAGTGTCACTGTAGGGGTACAATCACTTGCTCAGTGAGAGATATAGTGGCATCCGTATTTCGAATGAAGCCCGGAAGCGTCACATTTTTGGTCTAAGAGCTTCTACAAATCCAGACTGTAGTCTTCTATGACTGGTAAAACTGCATACAGCGTCTGCGATCGTCCAAGCAAAGTCAATGAAACTGCGCATGGATTGTGCTATGAATATGGAATATGAAGCAATCGAAGAGGCATGAAAGCATTCAAGTGCCCATGTTCTTCATTTTGAAGAAGGAACAACGGGCTGACTGAGAAACCCGGAGGCATCTGGCCTAAGTACGAGGTGCCTCAAACATGAATGCTTTCCTCTTACTTTACCAATGGGTATGCCTGGCATTTACTTAAAGACCTTAAATCAGCTATCAGGAGAAAATCCTTTTTGAAGATTTTGGAAATTAATATATTTGACCAGCTCTTGATGTTTTTCAAATGTGGTTACACTGATGTGGGGTTGGTTTCACTGCCCTGCTGGTAATCTATGAGTACGAATTGAGTTGACTATACTTTCGGATGCCCTAATCAAATTCAGTTTTTCATTTAGAAATACTCGAAATGCTATTTGATAAACGTCTTATCGGAAGCTCCTTTCCAGAAGTCACTAATTAACTCAAAACAGTATCTTTGAGTAGACGACAATGGCAACAATATTTGCAAATCGTGTATAGCCATTTGAATAATTCAATACTAAAGTGTCAATCCATCGGCTTATTAGTGCAATAGGTATTTTTCACTGATAACATACAGTACTACTCAAAATGTAATTATACTCAAATCGCCAGCAAAAAATAATCAAACAATTGTCTTCTCATCGTGGATCTCCTAGTGAGCCAATTGAGGAGGCTGGTCAATTTCGACCAAGTTGAGGAGTGGCAAATTTTGGAGCCATTTGGAAGTGAGAAGACACAGTCTACCTCCCTTTTGGTCTAACAATTCAAGAAATCGGAAACAAAATTGGCAGCTCTGTAGGTTGCTGGAAATATGCAGTAGACAACACCAGTCTAAAGTTTGAATTATCATTTTGTTAAGGAGTTCGATTACCTTATGCAGTGCTCATCTCCTCCTTAGAGTCGAATTGCTCGTAATTCCAGATTCTTATTTCAAGGAATTCAGGCCGTATTTGTTCTCATAGTGAAATCAAAGTTTACGGAAAAAGTAAGCTTTTGATATAGGATTCGGTTATCTAGCTCCATGGTGTGGTGGATTTTCCGAGGAGATAATTCACTACGTTAGAACTCGCGGATTAAGGGAAATGACAAATCCTCTGAGTTTGTGTCATCTTCCAATCTAAATTAGACTCTAATAATAACCCAACAATAAATCATAAATCATAAAAGTTTAGGTTTAATGACGCCTTGTTCCTCCTCGTTGTTATTCTATAAAGTATTAAAAATCCCATCTGCTTCAATTCAGCTAGAATCGTTCTTCTAATCACTTTTCCTTAATCATTTTAAATTCAGTAGGCGAATGAGCCTTGTAAATATTTGTGTAAATAAAAAATGAATTATTCTTTCTTTTTCAATTTAGTTTAATTTTTAGGCACCAGAAAATGCATAGCTTCAACCTGTCTATCAAATTCCGTGTATAATTTTATTTTAAGAATGTGATAATAATGTTTAAACTCTTTTAATGTAACAATATTTGCTTACTCTAAAAAGAGTCGAATTCCTTGAAATTGGGAGATGCAGTTTCTGTTTTTCTAACTAATATTAGGAAATTCATGCTGAATTGCCACTATGAAAAGCCGAAGGAACAGATTGTTCTTTTCAAAATTTGAGTAATCAACAACTTATATTTCTTTTAATCAGCAATGTTATTTGATTTAAAATAGTGGATTATCCTAAAATCTATTCTTGCGAAGAGGTAGGAAACAGAGACGTTTAGCGTCTGGTTGTTTATTGACATTATATATATATATTTATTTATATATATGTAATGTAAAATGCTATAAAGAAATGTACTGGCGTGAGCGCAGCAGGTTCATTCTCAACATAGGGAACATGTTTTCTATTACTCTGCTTCTTATCACAATTCCAGATTCGGTAGTTGGTATATACGGTACCAAAATTAGCTTAGCACATCTTTACTATTCCACTTTGATAAAAATTTATTTCTTTGTAGTCGCCAACAGTAAAATCACAAAGGCTTTTAGATGCATTTCATATAAAAATATATATTTTATTGCACACTACCCAGCAAATGAAATATTCCAGTCAACCTGGACAAGGCGTCACCCCCATCGCCGCCCTCTCCACGGCCGTCACTGTCTGTCGACATGCGGGATGAGTCATAATACCACTCATGTTTGGTGTCTGTGTCCATCGGTGGGTTTTGGAGGAGCGACGTTGTTGCATTATCATTCAAACTGGGATATTTTCATTAACCGCACATACCACATATAATTCATTTTGGTGGGATTCATTCAATAATCACATTTTAAAATATTGTAGGATTTAGTCTTTAAATATCTGAAGCACTTACTCATACGAGAATGTGATATCTCTTTTCTTAGAATCTACCTTAAAATAGGTATCATGGGCCCTCTCTCAAGAAAATAGATAAATGACCAATGCTTATTTGAGGAGTGTGCTCAAATATTTTGATAGTGTCCAGGCTCGTATCCATGGGAAGCATGTGCGTGCTCCTCTCTAAAAGGATAAATAAGGAATGAATGAATAAATTAGTCCAGTTCACTGACTCATGCCATACATTTGTTAGTTAGTACAAACCTGTCTGACTCGAGTTCAGATTGTCATGGAGACAAATGAAAAAAATGATTGGCTGTTCTTTCCTCCGGTAAAAGCCAAAAACCTTCTTTGGCATTCCCTGCGTGATTACAACGAGAGTGGGTGGTGATGAATGTGGGACTTAAGCTCTAATATACATTGATTTGACCATTCTTCGACATTATTGATAATTTAATTGCTACAGATTACAATAAGTGGAAGTTAATTTTTAGATATCACCCGAACGAGATTCCCAACATGACTTTATTGAATGGACTCATAATTGACAACCTCTGCGAAAGGCAGGTAGATGGTGGTGATGTACGCTGATTCAACGAGGTAATAGACGTCGGCAATCAACAATAAAGTAGTTTCAAAACTTTGATCACGTCCCATCATTTAATCAGGTGCTATTTAGTCGAACTACTCCGATATTCTAGTAAATACTACTAGTTTTGATCCTATTAATTTTATAACCATATTTTGGTGACCTAACTAGAGATGCCCTCAAGTTATGAATTTGTATCCATTACTTTATCCACAAGTTGAAAGTTGTTTATAGAAAAAAATGGCACACATGGACTCTTGAGGCTAAATAGGTTATTTTCAAATCGAATATTCATCGCAACCCTATTGACAAACTGATGAATACACCGAGAAGAATTGTGCGGAGAGGTATTGAAATCGTTTGAAAATTATAAAGTGTGAATTCGGATGAGATCACAGAGCCCTATATCAGAAAGGCTTGCACAGATTTGATCTTGAAAAGTAGAATGAAACGTTCCCTATCAGCAATCGGTGGAACGTTTGAGAGCTTCTAGTCGCCTTCTTACTCCAGCGTTTCGATGGTTTGGGATTGTCCTAACCTCCATCCAGCTACAGAGGCAAGATAAGAAGGAAAAGCTCCTGGCGTCATGTGTTCCGGACCAATGGAATTCCAGAAATTAGCCATATATGCATAAAAGTCCAATAGTAGGCACCTTCTTCTATAAGGCCTACAGAAGGCCTAAAAGGCACTCGCGAATGCGATTATGAGTCAGAAGTGCAAGGCTGGGCAGCTATTTAAAACAAAGTGCTACATTCATCCATCAAGTCGTCCATCCAGCACACAACGGCTGTGCCCGAAGAAAATATTTTCATTCGCCACTTGGATCACTGAGTCCCTCAATTCCATGCACTATCGGAGAAGACGGTACCGCCAGAGAGCGAAATTGTCGAAACGATAAGCAGCCATTTTCTGAAAATGCTGAAGTGGTTCTATGTCCTTCTATTGGCAGAATTTAATGAGCTCTGTGTGAATTGCCAGTTGAAATGTGATTCTGATTCAGTTTTTCATTGAAGCGACTCCTTTCATATACTCATAGTTTAACAATCTCTATTTAAATAGGCTGTTGACTGCGGTTAGTTGGCACGGATAAGGTGCGAAATTGTTCTGGAACTCGTGAAAGTATGGCTCATTTCAACTGCATTTGTAAAAAAATTGTATTTTTAACTATCTGCCCGGACGATTGAAAAACTTTAACCAAATCTGTTTTAAAAGTCTGGTGCATGAACTAGAATCCCCTCTATTTTGCTAATTAAATGGCAAAAATGCGGAATGCACTAACAGTTGCTAAGCAACTGCCTAGCGGAATAAATGCATTTCTGCACCATCGCAAACGCGCATGCGAAAAAGTAGTCCAAAGCAGACTCAGAGTCAGCCACATGAGTTCACAGGAAATTTGGCTCCTTGAAATTCCAAAAGCAATCTCCGACTGAGGCCATTTCCACGCTAACAGCATTCCCACAATGCAATCCTCATAACATTGTTAGCCGATGAAACTTCAAATGGAGCTAATCGTCGTCAACCAGGGCGTGCGACGCTAATAGCTTAGCCAGTACTAGAAAGACCATTCTATTAGACAGTAAGAATCGAAACACCTCTTGTAAAATCCCCATTTCGCTTCCCGTCGAAACTATGCACAAAATTTTTTAACTTAGGCTTCGTGCTAAATATGCTTAGATACGATGATGTGAAAGACTGTACTAAATCCTAAACGTTAGCAGCTGAAGCTCAGTCATCAAGACCAGTAGGCAGTACAGCAAGCAGTTGCCTGAGTCAGTCCATGGTGTTCAGTTCGATCGGCAAAACAGAATGTCTCGAATTCAACAGGATACCCATGAAATGCCTTTTCTTTAAGTCAGTTAGAAATCCAACCAGAGGTATGGGTATAGTTGTACAATCAAGGTACCTAAGCCTTCTATCAAAGATACATAGATTCTGGCATTCAAGAAGAAGATTCAGGTAGCGGAGTAATACTCCGTAAAAATGTAATCATTAATTTCACACAAGAGCCACATATGGTAGCTCTTCTTTTAGGTCTAATCCCTCCAAATTTATTCGTCATCTAGCGATTCCTGGAAAATCCCATCTCTCGATTCCATTTGCACCATTTGAAAGAAACCCTCACTGCAGAATTTGCGACATTTCCAGCCTAGTGGGGTCAAATCTACCCAGAAAAGATAAAATCACAAACTGCCGAAGAATAATGATCTTACACATACGCACACTCTTCCGGCGGTAAAAGGAGGGGAGGAGGAGACTATGAACAAACACACAAACACACATCAGGTCAGGTCATTTGGGGGAGGGGAACAAGAGGGGAGTGGGTTTAGGTGCACGATGATGTAGTATCTGGGGCCTAAGATTTGAGAGAGGTGTTGGTTGTTCAGCATTTCTCCATCGTCGCCGCCACCGCCACAACTGCCACCAGTCACGTTGGTAACACCGAAACAGTTGATAATCTGACCGAAGGAGGGGTCACCGCTATCCAATTTGTTTCACCCACTGCCACTAGAGCATCCTTGATGGGCGTAGCCCACCGCTGGACCTTGGAATGTGAAGTCCTGCCACAGCATCACCGACTGACTAGCTCCACCGTCGAATTTCAGTACAAACACATCCTGAAATTCAGACACACACACAGAGATATGTTGGCCGCGTTTTAAAAAGAGTAGGATTCATGCAAAATGCAAGTCTTCGGTTGCAAAGGAATTTTAGCTACCCATTCCTCAGTCAAATACCCCTCTCCATCCAGTTCTTTGAGACACAATCGTGGTGGCAAAAATCAGCCTCTTACTTGAAGCTCTAATATCGAACATGAATTCTCCACAATAATGAAGTTGAGGTCTTGGGATTATGGTGGTGGCGAGGTAAGATGGCCAAATTCGTTAGAATGCTCCTCGTGTCATTCTACCTGTATAGGTTGGTGCTGAATTGCCATCGTGAAAGATGGCAGCGGTTCTTTAACAACTTTAGAAAAGCTTGGTCACCCAGAACTAACAATTCGATTTACAGTCAGTGGTCTCTCTCACACAAGAAATAGGACGACCTTCGGTCAGATCTGTGCTTTGCTCAGGACGGACATTTTTCCTTCCTGCTTCAAAGCATGCAATCAATACTTTTGCTACCAGGAGGCGCAACAGGAGCACAGAAAATTTAGCCTTTCTTGGAAAGTCCGAGAGGTGCCCTATTTCTCAACTGCTTTAACCATTTTATATATGCTGTGAAAAGCAGTTATTTAAAAAATCAGTATGTCCCGTTTTGATTGTTTATAATTTATTCAAAGACTATGATGAGGTCCAAATCTTGGGTGTTTCCAACGTGTCCAAAACCCCTGTAAATGTTAGGTGCCATCTCTTCACTTGAGTAGAATGGACCAATAAAAGGGGAAGGGGAGCCTACCTGAGACAGTCCAATCTGGCTGAAGTCGGAGGTGTCCCAGTTGTTGGCAGCGCCAGAGGTTTGGGAAAATTTGGACAGGCAGTCTTCGGGCTTCTCACTGACTACTAATTGATTGCTTCATGACGCATAGTACCACGGGGCACGCGTAGCACCACCACCAACGCCGGCGCCGACATAGGTGGATGGAAGTGACTGCTGGGCACCGTTGTAGGTCAATTTCAGAGGCACAGACATGTCGAGACAGAAGGGAAAAAGACCCAGTAAATCAAGCTGCAGGAGTGTTTAGTGTTACTGATACTTCCAACTGCTGCATTTGCTCCAGTTTATCCACTTGCGGGTTAAAAGACCACCTTACGCGCCTCCTACTGTTTACTTATAGAAGGGCATGTTTGCTCACTTGTGTCACCTTGTCTTCTCTACGATAGTACGCTTTCGTCTAAGATTTATAACAAATTGATAATATTTTTAATATAATTGTGTCGATAAAATGGTTTTCGCCGTATTTACCGGGTAATCAAATAAGTTTTCTTCACAAAATCCTGTCAGCTAAACAAGTAATCGAAAGCTACTTTTATTTAAGGACTTAATTATCTGTGCACATTTCTTGTTTCCTATGACTTTTTTAAATGCTTAAACAAGCATATTTCAATATCTGCCTTATTGCAAAATTCTTTGCCGCCGTCACGTCTTCTCCGATACTTACTCGACTTGGATGATCCGAATTGCTGCTGCTTATTAGATCCAATATATCCAACAGGGTCGTAGAGAAAGAACGAGGACCTCTGTTTTTGTTGCTCCTGTTGCGGCGGCGGTTGCTGCTGTTCAGGCCATGAGAAAGCAACACCCTGATGAGCTGCAGTGGCAGCAGCCACGGTGCACCCGGTAGCAGCGGGGTTCTTAGGTGGATGGTGGTGAGCCACAAGACCTACATTCATAGTACCATTAGTAGACAGCGACTCTGAGAGGATTTCGCCCGACTGCCTGCCAACCTATGTCGATATTCCGACGCCGGAGGGAAAAAGACGCTACCATGTGGTCCTTACGGCGTCTGAAGAGCAAGCCAAAGACTTTAGGTTCCAGGTCGACTGTCTTGCAGCCTACGATGGAACTCGGATGAGCTCGAGTGGCTTCCGGACCAATAGAAGCTTTTCTGTGAGTACTTATCCCTTTTAAAATCCATTTTAAACTCTCGAAGTTGCACTTCTTTGGTTAATGTTTAGAGCGGCGGTGTATCAGCGGAACCTGGGAAACTCGCAGCTTAATTGAGCCCTGGAGACGCGTTCACACACTTTCTTTCCTATTTTTGTAACGACTATTTGGAGAACGCAGATTTGTGTACCTAAAACCCTCTTTTGTGTAAATCCGTGTATTATGTGGATCAGTAAAGACGCTGGTGCTAGTCAGTTTCTTGCGTCCTTGAAAGAACCTCGCTTTGTGGGGCAAGACAGCGTGCGAGTAGCATGGTTAGCGTGGACAGGCTTAACGGTTTGTGACAGATGATTAATGGGGTCCAGGTGTCTGCCTTGGAAAGGCTTTCGCCCAGGGCGTCAGCCCCATCGCCGCCCTCTCCACGGCCGTCACTGTCTGTCGACATGCGGGATGAGTCATAAGACCACGCATGTTTGGCGTCTGTGCCTATCGGCGGGTTTTTGAGGAGCGACTTTCATGGATTTCTGATTTTGGTGTTTTTCGCTAATCCTTGCGATGCTGCGGGTCATTCATGTCCACGATTTATGTGAAGGGTTGCATGTTTTAACGAAATCGCTGAAACAACCAAATAGGAGTCGTGAGCAATTATGCAGAAAACTGTGTATAGCAATAGAAGTAGGAGCATAAAGAAGTCCTTTGATTTTGGCAGGAATGGAGTTTATTAGACCAACAGAGGGCATGGCTTTACCTCAAGAAAATTCGTTGTGCTGACCCATTTAGATTGTTTTTACACGGCGTAGATGGAATATCAGTATTGTTTCGGGAAATCGATGCAACTCACTCACGAGCCGACGATGTTGAATTGGCATGCAAATATATCGTAAATAATGTTGGACTGTGCAACGGATTGGATGGCTTTAATGGCAAATCACTTTATTTTCACTCGACGCAAAGATGCAGCTTCTTAGTCCAACAGAAGGTATGGGTTCACCCCTTAAAAATGGTCTGTCCTTCAAAAAACTGTTAGTAAAATATATTTGTTCTTGTGGTGTATGGAATCGCTGTCTGAAGGATTTCGCTGATGTCCTTCTCGTTGATGTATTCTATGCACCAGTATTTCGCCTAAGCAAATGCCATATCTTGTACCAAGATATCATATTAAAATTCTAAAACAGTTGTGCTTCTGAATTCAATTTTTGTACATGAAATGCAATCCAAATCGACCTCCTACTTATTTTAGCTAGGACAAAGTGATGAAAAATGATACATTATTACAAGAAAAAGAACAAGGAAAAATACGCCGAAATTGCTTTCAGCTGTCAGAGAACAGCAATAGGTTTGTATTTTCCTTCATTTTAAGTGCAGGTTTAATTCGAAGTGCCGAAACAAAGAGCATGTTTTACTATGTGCCTTCTAACAAAACAAGCGATGGCAATTTCGCTCAGCATTGGACTACTTTGCAATCAAAACGAGCCATTTAAGTGATGTTTACGGAAAATCCTACCTGTGAAAATACCGATTACACCTGAATGGGGTGCTACACTGGAAGAGCTCCAAGACTGGAACAGACATATATATAATTTTAGTCATAAAATAGGTTTCCTCCTCACCTCCTTTCGAAACAAGCAGATGCAGGGAATTCTGATATTTCCTTTTTCTAATGATGTCAACAAATTGGGCGTATCTATCTTTCCTACCCGATGAGGACATTAGTGCAATCTTGTAGAATGTCTCCAGGAGCTACTATTCTAATAGCAAACAGTTTTAAAGGTAAATGTACACTGAAGCAACTTTTAAGGACGATAAAATGTGTAACTTAATGTGTCAAAAATAAAATCTGCTGGTGTTGCATTATTGCGTCATTTTTCAAACCAAACACCATGGAAACTTGGAGCACATTCCTTCGGATTTCAAATTACGAAATCTCACCTCTAGTTTATTTAATAAAAATGAAATTTGTATTGGCGTTAGTCGCCTTTTATTGTAACCTTTTTAGAAGCGAAACAAATGTGTAAATCTCAATAAGCCTATATTTCAAAAATAAAGGGTGATCATTTGAACAGAATACCGGTAAAAGAAAGGATGAAAGGATCATTAAGCATCTCATATATGTTTATACGCATTCAGTTGCCTATAGAAAATGTTTCACTCAAAACTACTTTTCACCTTCTAAAATCATGCATAATTAGTAAGCACCTAAAATTCTTAGATTTTAGCAGATGCCTGATTAATGGCAAAACCGAAAATCTCAAAATGGCACTTTTTTCATTGGTGGATAGGAAAAATCACTTAGATGAGAGGTATTGAGCCGGCGTAATACTAAAAATGAAACTGACCTGCTATATAGAGCACACCTACTTTTCTACGAATTACTCAAATTCAACTAGACAATGTGGTGAATTTTTTTCAGGTTTGGCAAAAATTGCCCAACCTTCGTAGGAATTGTGAGATAATTTTTAGCAGGAATCGGACCTTAGAGGAGCAGCGCTCAGTCCAGTGGTTCAATTTTTCTAATCCTTACGTGGTTATGCCATGCTCTGGTCCACAACTGCAGTTGCTGCCTAACCTAACTGCTATGTCGTAGCCCAAATTGAACCAACGCAATGAAACTGGTAGAATACTTAAGGACTTTTACGTCGTTTTCACCATCGGTCGTTTCCAGACGGTTCAAGACCTGCCGCTCAAATTCCAATCGGTTATAATATCCCCCGAACTTACAAGATCACATATCGGCTCCCATCGGCATTACGACGAGATTCCATGGGATGGCGATATTGACATTCACATCGACATAAAATATCGCAACGCAACTTTGAAAGCATTGAAAGCTCTCGCACCCGAACTTGACTTTCATGAACTTAGACGCTACGACAAAATCTTTTTCGCCTTACAGCCAGCAAGTGATGTTTCAGACCAAGTATCATTGGCAGCTTTCATCTATCTAATTTCTCCTTGTATTGGCCTTTTACTAACATGTTCTACTTCAAACAAATAGACCTAACACATTTCTATGACGAATCATTGGGAAAATGCTTCTTCAAATACGCTGATGCTTTCCCAACTTTGTACAGGCTTCTGGACCGGAACTGGTACCCGACACCTCGAAGACTTCTATCTCACCTCGAAGTGTATTTGTGACTGTGGTTTCTAGTCTTATGCTACTGGGACTGTTAAGAAACACATATCGGTTCCGTGCAGCCAATTCGTTGGGCAGTATGTTTTCAATTCAGCCTACACGATATCACGATCTAATACTCAAAGCAAAGCAAAATTATCCAATTCAATTTCGGTAGAAGTAATAAAATCCGATGGCAAATTGATGCTTCATACAGCACTACAAGTTTTATGATATGAGGTGACTACACATAGACGTTTTTATAGAACTTGAGAAAAGCACCATTTTTGACTAGAAAAAATGATTATATGAGGTGCTCGTCACATGCCTCGGTCCCCTCGTGACGTTTCAAACATAGGTATTTTTGTGGAGTATGCCAAATGCACAACTGTGGATGCCTTGTCAGCGTATTCAAGCGTAGGCGATTTGTCATGAGCTAAAAATGAACAGTTATGGATTCATAATATGCAGAAACGCCTAAAAGCGATGCTCTGCCATCTGTAGCACAGCAATGTTAAGAGTATACTTCGGTCCATCTTCCGTTTAGGACATCCGTAAACATTTTCTATGGCAGCGTCAAGTAGCTATGCTGATGCGACAATCCAGCGATTTAACTGTAGCCTACGCCAACCGCGAAACCACGCAAAATTTTTGCTCACGCTGATGCCTAGCTGTGTCAACCCAGACGACTAGTCTGATCATGTGGTTAAATAGCATTCTTATTATAATTGGATGTCCATAGAAATATATATTAGGTAAAAATCAAACTGAAAGTCAAATATTTGCAACAGAGACTTTAGCCTTGAACTCTAAGTGTTTAAATTTTATAATTGGTCAAATGCGAAACCGAGGAGAATCATATTTTTTCTAGTCACGGCTTGTTGAGCCTAATGGTTTCCCTATTCTTTGAGAGTGATGGCCTTGAAAATCAGCCACTGAGGCACAACCGATCCCTTCAGCCAAATCATATATTTTAAGCAATGAAAACCACTTCAGATATCCATGCTTTGATTCTTATAATTACGGAACATTGATTACGACAACTATCGGGCTATGTTATATTTCATCGATTTCGACTGCTCCCAGCTCACACCCTTCTCCTAAGAAATGTGCTCCAATATGTATGCGGCTACAGAGTATCTGCCGGCGAATTTCATTTCGGTCCATTGAGATTAGCTTGTTGACCTATTCTTACATTTGGGTCTGTGTATTTTTCCTTCAACAAAACTGTTCACTTAAAATTCACTGCCTGGAATCACTGCCTGGGGATTCCACTGATGGGCTACGATTCACAAATAAGATTGTGAAAGCTTTCCAACTTATTGAAACAACAGCTGAAGTTTAATAATTTCATGGTGGAATGTGCTGCCGAAACCGAATGAACTTAACTGACACTAGGTTGACTTTCTAGGAATTAAACTCACTTTATAGAAATTAAATTAGTGTAGTCAATCATAATCATTTACATTTCAGAGTAAAACAACGGTTCCAGCCCACAACCACCATGGTAGGCCTCTGAGACGGCTATACCACTGAATTCAATTTCGGTATAATATACTGAACTCCAGCTTACCTACTACACATTTTAACTTAGACAAAATAATGTGCTGGAATTGCTTAGACGTATTCAAGGGTTTGCTGTTAACAGTTAGCTCGTTCTTCCCATCTTTCAATTCAGACGTTGTGAGTGTTTTGATTTTATATTGCATCTGATATCAATTAGCATGGCTTCCCACAGTGAGCCAAAAATTGAAATGCTGCATATCTGCCCACATAGGGGACTAATTTTATCTCCCGATTATCGACATGGTTCTCCTTATAACCAGGATCGATTGTAAACAAGGCCAGTTAAGAAGAACAAACTTTTGATTAGATAAGAAACAGTAAAACAGTGGTGAAACTGGGCAGATTTGTGATTTGCCTCATGCCTCATGTGAGTTACCGCAAGATTGCAGACTGTGGCCCGTATTCACGCGCTAAATGGTCAACAACTGACATAAGAACGTTGACGGTGAGACGGGGAGATGAGTCAGCTGACATGTGTGCGTGGATTTGTGTGATCATGAGAGCCACCACTATTTGCTTCCTCATGCTTCAACCATGCATTTTTAATAGGTAGGAAGGGTTAACCAAATTCTCGTCGTCACTGAGGATCCCAGTACATGAACACTCCTTATTAGTTAAGCGGAATTTGAGTTGTGATATGAAGAAGCAAGTGAAATGAGATCATTTTATGAAATGTATTAAAATAAAATTCAGTTTTAGAATCAGTCGAGTCACATTGAAACAGATTTATCATTCAATGTACTTACACTATTAGAAACGGGAACATCGAAATTCACTATGAAAAATTTTGAAGGGTTTTAGAATTCAGTCTTCATTTAGCCAGAGCACAAGTTCTGTCCAAATTTTGCCTTTTACGTTGGATGAAATCAAAAGAGTATTCTGTAGTTTCAAATAGAGATAAAACAATTTAATGTTGAGATACCCTCATTGTGAATGCATTTTCTAGCGTGGCAGGAACTCCTAAGAATCATCGCGGACACCTGAGGTTCTATGAATTGAAATAAAATCTCATAGGTAAATCAGTGATTTTTTTGATTTGACAGTGAAAATGTAATAAAATCACTTACTTTATTACATATAGGGCAGTTTTTAGAGCCATGGAAAAATACAACAATTTATATTTACAAAATTGGCTTATTCAGATTACATTAAATCGAGAAATGACATTGGCCCTTTTAAAAGTAGTCCCTGACTGCTTCATAGAAAAACTTTTTCTCTTGCTTCATGAAGGCTACATAGGAAAATAAATTGGTGAAAAAATTGCCAAAATACGGAGGGGTAGTTTATCGTAATCTTGAATAAAATGTCATTTGACGCCTTTATTTGAAATTAGTCTTTTTATGCGTAGCAAATCAATTGAACCTTTCTCTACAGGCAGAAAACGATGATTTTACAAACGGCATATCAAGACACATCACTTTTAATCAATATACGGTTTTTTTGATAATTCGCATCGCTACTAATTAATACATCTAAACCCAGCTCTTTCAATATATTATCGCAATACCATTTTTTAAAAAAATGTAAAGTAGTTGAAAAAAGTTTTTATTCAATTTTTTAAAGTATTGGGAAAATGGTTTGTTTTTACGGTTTTTTTATCACCTGAGAGTATCTGATATTTTGCTGAAATTAGCTATTTAGCTTTGGAACCATTATTTATAAAGGGGACTATTTTTCACCTTAAACAGCACGACTAAATTATACACAGTACACGAAAGAAATTCGTCGAAATGTCCAATCAAATAAAACAGAAATTGTGTTCATTAACGCTCCTTTAAAAATTCAAGCCTCGATATGGCGATACCGCAACACAAGTTCCTTACTAAATTTCGCCTTCATTGAAAGTCGGAAATTGTTGATATTGGACAGAGTTCATTAAATATTCATACGAATTTACCAAGAATTAGGGTTTTAAGGGAATAGCTTGTTTTAAGGACTATAGACAAATTAAATTCATTTCGACGAAGAGTTTGTAGGTAACAATCAACATTTACAAGTTTATAAAGCCTATGGGCAATTGTTCCACCTTTTTCTCCCGATTTACGAACGAATTTGCGATAAATAATGTTTGCTGTGCAAGGCACAAAACACGTGGACCAGTCAACTTCAAATGTTGGTCATGGTTGACATCAGTAACACCACGGTTGGTTTTAGCATGTTTGCGATGACGCGCTTTGCCTGATCCCTGACTCGAACGCAAGAGGGAATTGGTCTCTACAAAATCTGACGCACTTTCGCCCACCTCCAGCTCGTCTTCTCCATAGCCCTCGAAATCGCCCTCACCTTCATTTTCGCTCTCGCCGAAGATGGAGGCCATCACCTCTTTAGTTCTTGCGTCATTAGCCAAATCCATTTCTACACGAGTCTCGCAATTAGACTCATCCTCAGAATCAATATCTCTGCTTCTTCTTCTTCGTTCAGTTACAGAATTCCGAACTACCACCTTAACGTACTCAACTAAATTCCAATTAAAAACATTAAACATTTAGGAAGGCGAGATGTATTTTCAAATTTGCATTTCATCACCGTGGAACAGCACTCACTAAACAATCGCGGCAAAGACGTGCTATTTAGTGGGGCCCATTTAAACAAAAATTAATGCCCTCGAAATAAAAAGACTATTAAATTCTTAAATAATCTCACTTAGAAAATCTTTTTTAACATTACTTTTATTGTGTTTATTTTTATGGGTATTTTTAAAATGTTAAAATTATAAAAGGAAATAGGGTGCAGTCTAACAGAGCTGCATATTTGTGAGTAACAATTTGAAATTAAAGAAAGGGAATCTCACAATTTAGCAACTACGTATTCTTTTACAATATAATTAGATTCTACCTCTAACTTTAAGAAAAATATTCAACTTTGTGTAACACGTATCACAAATCAAATTGTAATATACCATGGACAACTGAAAGTCTTAAGTTTTTTTATTCTTATCATAGGGAAGATGTTATTAACAACTACTAAGTTAACAAACGAATATTGATACCAATATCAATAATAATGAATAAATCATGACGTCTTTCGTTTAAATTACCTTTGTAGAAATACATACATTTACCGGTGCGAACTGAGCAGCGAAATCACGAAAACCAATATTAAGAGACAAGACATAGTCGTTGGTGATTGTTTGTGGAACTCTGATAAGCAAGGGTATGTAAGATTAATTCATTTTTAAAAGGCGACCTACCAGTGAGAATGAGGGATGTGCGCGTTCTGAGGGAGTTCGACGGTCTTGGCTGCTATGCTGAGGGCGTTTAATTGAGATAGTATTATTTTAAAAGCCTGGTATTCGGGGATGTGGGGTAGTTTCTGCTATTCTAGCGCTCCGCCATTCCAGCACCAACAATTCGACCCCTTTTCAAAGTCCGAGAGGCCCTACGGTTTCTTGGCTTCTTGCCTGGAAATCTGGGAAGTAAAAATCCTTTGCCGCCTCTGGATAGCGGATGTCGCTTTGAGCCAGCAAGTTGAATTGGGGGCTTAGTCGCAAGCCTTGCAAAAATCGCCATTAAGAAAATCAGACCACGAAGTAGACGAGTCTTAAAGGCGGGCTTTAATTTATGAAGTGACATGCAACCCGGGGTTTGGATGAAATATTGCTCATATCCGAAGCTTCCGCAGAAACACTTAAACATCGTAAGTACCATTATAACACACTAAGGAATGATTACCGCTTGACTTTAGGAATGCACATCTCAGCTGAATCCCTCAAGTGGTCTATTACTTATGGTTTAGCATTTTAGAGGATCGTTATTACGTCAATTAGGAAACAGCTATACCACTCTAGTAGTCCAGAGCAGTTTTGTAAGGTTAAGATATATGAATGAAATCAGTACCGTGGCGTCATCTGTGCGAACCTGTGGTTTAGA